>JAQZBX010066562.1:0-16093 GCA_029593785.1 Cabassous unicinctus
TAAAGATTTATTTATTTATTTATTTATTTATCCCCCCCTTTCTGCCTGTGTTTGCTGTGTTCACTTGCTGTGTGTTTCCTCTGCGTCTGCTTATCTCCCTGTTGCTGTGAGGTCTTGCTGCATCAGCCCACCGTGCCACGCGGGCCAGCCTGCCCTCACAAGGAGGCCCCGGAAAGCGAACCCAGGGCCTCCCATATGGTAAACGGAAGCTCTATTGATTGAGCCACACCCGCTTCCCCATTATTTTTAATAATCAAATTTTTAAAAATATTATTCTATTTTTACTTTTTCTTAATTTTTTCTGTATTTAACTTCTTATGTATAAAACTATCATTACTATTTCATTTTCTTGTTAATTGTATGTGGCTGTTTTACTGGCTTCATTTTTTGAAGAAGTTTTATGTGACAGAAATATTAAAACTGTGGCAGGGGAGGATCATCGGTGTGGGGTGTTAGTGAGGGGGTATACATGGGAGGAAGTTCACCTGGGTATACTTATAAGGCATATAAATGTGTTCAAATGTTCATGGAGCATTGTCACCATGGGTGGAGTTTCACACAATAACCAAAAGAATATCAAATTCCTATCCATGAGAGCTCTACCACATTCTCTAATGGAACAATAAGAATGCCCCAAGTACAGCAACAATGACTTGTGAAGGAGGATAGTCCATTGAAGGACCTTTGATATTGATGATTTTGGTTATAATCCTTTGCTCTTGAAACTGAAACTTAGCCTAGTGATGTAGGGTACCTAAGAGCTACTTACGTGGAACCTCATAGTTGTTCAAATGTGGCCTCTCTCTCTTATCTGAACTGAGCATATAAAAGCAATAACTGACCCCAGCATGGCACATGAATCCTGGAGATAAGCCTCCCTGGTACCAAGGGATTGTTTCCAAGTTACCAACAAGCAATGCATCTGGAAAAACAAAACAAAACAAAACACCTTGACCAAAGGGGGAAAACCTCAAGACAAATGAGTTTGTGTGGCTAAGAGACTTCAAAGTGAGCCAAAAGGCCATCACAGAGGTAGAATTTATGCATATCTCAACAGGATCTCATTGACAGCCAAAGTAGATTTGACCCCAAATAGTGAAACTCCTCAGGGATATGGAGACAGCCAGACACTATAGCCAGGGCAGAGACCTCAGGAATTTGACACCTTCCCAGTAGGCCCTAGTTTGGTATTTATACTCCCCAGTGTGACTGAGTTATACTCAGTAGTGGTTTCTCTATGCCTGACTCTTCTGTCCTTCTATTTGAACCTATAATTAGTACTAGAGTTGGTAGGTGTAAATTCAAGAGACATAAATCTTTGGGCTGTCCATGTGCCAGCTGAGCCCTGAATCTCAATGGAGTTACAAAACCTACTCTCAAGTTCAATGGACTCACCCAGGACAGCTAACAGGGAAGAGATGATGAACGAACAACATACCAAGGAACCGAGAGTGCCTACAACTGCAAGCAAGAGAGTCCCATCCATTGGATGTATGGTATCGAATCTCCCCTCAATTGATGGTGGTGAGGACATCACAATCCAGATCCCTCAAGATTGGGAAATGAACTATGGACCAAAATAAACTCACTAGTATTCTACTAAAGACTACTTGTGATTCTAGCAATGGAAGAAATACCATTGTTGTGGAGGCAGTGACCCATGGATGTTCTGGGGTTAGGGAAAGGGAAAAACATGTGTAATATGGGGGCATTTTTGGGATTTGGGAATCATCCTGAATGACTTTACAATGACAGATACAGGCCATTATATATCCAGCCATAACCTACAGAGTTGAATGGGGGAGAATGTAAACTACAATGTAAATTATAATCCATGCTTAGTGACAATGCTTCAAAATGTGTTTACCAATTACAATGAATGTACCACACTAATGAAAGATGTTGCTACTGTGGGAAAATGTGGGAGGTGTAGGGCGCAGGGCATATGGGAATCCCCTATATAGTCTCTGTAAAATTTAAGTAAACAAAGTATCTTTAAAAAAAAAGAAAAAAGAAATACTAAAGGAAGCTCTACAGGTTGAATGGAAAAAAGAGGAAAGGTAGGGTTGAAGGAGAGTATAGAAAGGAAGATTATTCATAAGACTAACTAAAAAGACATAAAGAGAAACAAAAGGAATATATGGCATATATAATCTAAACAAAAAAATGGCTAATATTAGTACTGCCTTGACAGTAATAACATTGAATATTAGTAGATTACACTATCCAATCAAAAGGCACTGATTGGCAGAAAAGATATGGAAATATGACCCATCTATATGCTGTCTACAAGAAACACACCTTATACACAGGGGAACAAAGAGATTGCAAGTGAAAGGTTAGAAAATGATTTTACATGCCAAAAATAACCAAAAAAGGAGGAAAGATGGTGTTGGTTTAGGAAGGCATTTGCTGACTTGCTCCCTGAGGATGGTGGATTGTGGACAGTGTCCTGCCCGGGGGTCTGTGCTGTGGGTGCACAGAGTGAGAAGCTTGGGACATCTATCTGCAGGCAGATCAATGGTGTGGATTGATTGATAGAGTTATTAGCCTGCCTGTGGTGGATAACACAGATGGCTGAGCCCCACCCTCATGGAAAAAGGCAGGTTTGAGTTGCTACTACCACCCAGCAACGCAGTGACAGGGCTCGGTGAGAAGGAGCATTCTCCAAGAGTGGGAAGGCTCTGGTGAAGGGGTGAGAGGGCTTTCCTTTCTGTGGATTTGGCTGCCTGGAACCCTTTGCAGCTTGGGTGAACAAAATAGCTGGATTGAATCAACACTAGGCAGAGAGGAGAGTTAATCTGCTGAGGAAGTTGATTTACCTACCTGCCCAGGGATAAGCCCCAAATCCCACCAAGCCAGGGAGAGGGAGCATTCTCCAAGAGAGGGAGGGTTCTGACAGAAGGTGGAGAGAGGTTTCTTTACTGTCGATTTGGCTGCCTGGACCCCCTCATAGCTTTGGGGAGCATATAAGCCAGCTTGAAGCAGTGCCAGGCTGAGGGGAAAAGCGAATTTACTGAGGAAGCCTGATTTACCCAGCAGCCCTTTGACACTGAGGCTTGGTTCCAGAGGGGGTGGAGTCAGCCAATTGTATCACACTGCACTGACAAACATCAGAGCTTCAGCACCACTGGGGAGGCCAGGAAGTGGGAAGTGCTTGATTAGTTTCCACGAGCCTAGTTAGGGGCCCCTCTGGGAACGGGGTGGTATAGAAGACGACTTATTTTGGGTTCTGTTTTTTGCCAAAAAAAAGTCACTTTAAAAAATGAAAAATGAATTCTTTTTAATTTAGTTTAATAGCTAAAATCTGCTCCAAACCCTGAAGAAAGAACCCTGCAGGGAAATTGATTGATAAACACAAGCAGGCTGAGAGGTTCCACAAAGACCCTAGAATGAACACTGTTCCTCCTTAGCTTTGTTTAACTGCTTGTCTCTGTGATTGTTTGGTTTTTCTCTGTTTATTTGTTGCATCTTCCTTTTGTTTTCTCTTTCCTCCCCCTTTCTTTTTTATTTCATTTTTTTTTAAATTAGGTGTTGCTAGCTTGTCTATTCTTTGCTGTGCTTCTTCTTCAGTGATTACCTATTCTCTGTCTATATTGATTTTGCATCCCAAGCTATCTCTTATCCTTCCTTCATCTTTCTGCCTTCTTATTTCTGCTGTGGTTCTTATATACCACGTTTTTCCATTGGCCCACACTTTAAGGGTGTCAATTTCTATTCTATCTATTTTGTTTTCTTCTTTTTCTTTAAATTAATATTAACTTTTTCCTTTCAGCCTTTTCTTTTCTCTTTCTCTCCCTCCTCATCATTCTAGACTTCTAAATTATTATATATACATTGCTCTATTTGGTTTCCCAGTCCATTGTAAGTACTCCACTTTTTTCCCTATTACTCTACACTGCCAAGGAGTTAAATATTCATTTCATTAAGTCTTATTTGGCCCCAATTCTAACTTTTATCAATATTACTATTATCCTTCTTCCATTCTCACATCTTTCAATTCCTCTGGCACTATTCTTTTGCCTTCAAGTTAACATAGAAAGAAGCAAGGAAATAAAATAAGAAGAAAAAGTGACAAAGAGAAATCTTAACACACACACAGAACTACCAGGTAAAAAAAACTCTAGAGGAGAGAGAGAATCTAATGAACTGAATAAACTGATAAAGATAAAATGATGACTAGAGGACACCAAAATATTACAAACCACACTGAGAAACAGGAAGACATGAACCAGTCCAATGAACAAACTGAAAACCAAGAAGAGATGCAGAGCATTGAACACCTAATCAAAGCTTTCCAAACAAATATCATGGACCAAATTAATGAAGTGAAGGAAGAGATTAAGGATATAAAGAAGACACTGGGAGAACATACTGAAGAAATTGCAAACATACAGAAAGAAATAATGGATATGATGGTGATCAATGGCACAATCCAAGAAATCAAAAAGATGCTGGATTCACATAACAGCAGATTTGAACATGCAGAAGAAAGAAGTAGTGATGTGGAAGACAATAAATCTGAAACCAAACAGATAGTAGAAGAGATAGACAAAAAAAGAAAAAAGAAAAAATTCAGCAGATACTCACGGATTTAACAGACAACACAAAATGCACAAACATATGCATTATGAGCATCCCAGACAGAGAGGAGAAGGGAAAGGGAACAGAAAGATTGTTGAAGGAAATAATGGCTGAAAACTACCTAACCCTCCTGAAAGAGATGGATGTGCAGATCCAGGAAGAACAGCACAGCACACACCAAACAGTATAAATCCCAACAGGCCAACTCCAAGACATGTACTTCTGAAAGTGTCCAATGCTCAAGACAAAGAGAAAATACTCAAGGCAGCAAGAGAAAAGAGAACCATCACATACAAGGGAAGCACAATAAGGTAAGTGCTGATTTCTCATCTGAAACCATGGAGGCAAGAAGACAACAGTATGACATAGTCAAAGTACTAAAAGAAAAAAATAAAATCCAGTCACAAATTCTCTATCCAGCAAAACTGGAATTCAAAAATGATGGAGAGTTCAAAATATTCAGATAAACAGAAATTAAGAGAGTATGTCAATAAGAAACCTGCACTTCAAGAAATACTAAAGGAAGTTCTACAAGTTGAAAGTCAAAAACAAGGGAGACAGAATTGGAGGAGAGTTTAAAACAACTAAAAAGACAAAAACAGTAACAAAACAACATATAACATACATTAACCCAAAGAAAATATGGCTGAAGTAAGAAATTCGTTGCGAGTAATAACAGTGAATGTTAATGGATTAAATTCACCACTCAAGAGAAACGTATTGGCAAAATGGATAAGGAAATATGACCCATCTATATGCTGTCTACAAGAAACCAACATTCAACCCCGGGATTCAAGGAGGCTGAATGTGAATGCCTGGAAAATTATTTTATAAGCTAACACTAGCCAAAAAAGGGCAGGAGTGGCTATTCTAATATCAGACAAAATAGACGTTAAATGCAAAACAATTGTAAGAGACAAAGATGGACACCATATATTAGTAAAATGGGTAATCTCTCAAGAAGAGGGAACAATCATAAACATTTATGCACATAATCAGGGTGCTTCAAAATACATGAGGCAAACCCTGGAAAAAATAAGTGGAGAAATAAATGCCTCTACAATTACAGAGGGGGAATTTAATTAACCATTATCATCATTAGACAGAAAATCTAGACAGAGAATCAAGAAAGAAACAAAGACTCTCAACAATATATTAGAGGACCTCGACTTAAAAGACATGTTCAAAACACTACAACCAAATACAGCAGGATTTACATTCTTCTCTAGTGTACACGGATCATACTCCAAGATAGACCACATGCTAGGTCACAGAACAACTATCAATGAATTCAGAAAGATTGAGATCATAAAAAGTAACTTCTCTAACCAGAATGAAAAGAAATTGGAAATCACTAAGGGCCAGAGAATCAGGTTAGGCAAAAGGATATGGAAGTTAAACAACAGACTCTTAGAAAAACAGTGGGTCAAGGAGGAAATCTCAAAAGAAATCAGTAACTACCTTGAAACTAATGAAAACAACAACACAACATATCAAAACCTATGGGATGCAGCAAAAGCTGTTCTTAGACAGAAGTTCATCGCCATAAATACATGTATTAAAAAAGAAGAAAGAGCTGAATTTGAAGACCTAACTGCACACTTGGAGGATTTGGAAAAACAACAACTAACTAAACCTAAAGGAAGTATAAAGAAGGAAATAACAAAGATTAGAGAAGAACTAAATGAAACAGAGAATAAGAAAGCACTGGGAAAAAAAAAACAAAACAAAGCTGTATCTTTGAGAAGAACAATAAAAATGACAAATGCTTAGCCAGAGTAACAAAGAAAAAGAGAGAACCGATGCAAATACATAAAATAAGGAATGAGATAGGGGATATCACTCCTGACCCTACAGAAATAAAGAATATCATAAGAGGATACTTGGAAAAATTATTTCGAACAAGAATAATAATTTAGAGGAAATGGAAAACTTTCTAGAAACTCACAAACAACCTATATTAATGAAAGAATAAATTGATGAACTCAACAGTCCAATTACAAGTAAAGAGATAGACTCAGTCATCAGAAACCTCCCAACTAAGAAGAGCCCAGGAGCAGTTGGCTTCACAGCTGAATTCTACCAAACATTACAGAAAGAGCTGACACCAATTCTGCTTAAGCTCTTCCAAAAAAATAGAACTAGAAGGAATATTGTGTAACTCATTACACGATGCCAACATTACCCTAATAGCAAAACAAAACAAACATACCACAAAAAAGGAAAATTACAGTCCAATTTCTCTAATGAACCCAGATGCTAAAATCCTCAACAAAATACTTACTAATTGCATTCAACAAATATCAAAAGGATTATACACCATGAACAAGGTGGTTTCATCTGGGGTATGCAAGGATGGTTCAATAAAAGAAAATCATAAACAAATTGAATGAAAAAAATCACATGATCATCTCTATAGTTGCAGAAAAAGCATTTGACAAAATACAGCACTCTTTCCTGATAAAAACACTGCAGAAGATAGGAATAGATGGAAACTTTCTGAATATGATAAAGGGTATATATGAAAAACCCAAAGCTAACATCATCTTTAATTGTGAAATCCTAAAAGCCTTCCCTCTGAGATTGGGAAAAAGACAAGGATGCCCACTATCACCACTCCTATTTAACATTGTCTTAGAAGTACTTGCTTGAGCACTGAGGCAAGTAAAGGATATAAAAGGCCTCCAGATTGGAAAAGAAGAAGTAAAAAATCTCATTATTTACAGAAGACATGATCCTATACATAGAAAGCCCTGAGAAATCTACAACAAAGCTTCTAGGAGTTATAAAGGAGTTCAATAATGTTACAGGCTAAAAGATCAATGCTCAAAAATCAGTAGCATTCCTGTACACCAATAACGAGCAATCTGAGGAGGAAATTTAAAAAATTACCATTTACAAGAATAACTAAAGAATCAAATACATAGGAATATATTTAACTAAAGATATAAGGGACTTATATATAGAAAACTACACAACACTGTTAAAGGAAAACAAAGAACACTTAAATAAATGGAAAAAATTTCCCTGTTTACGAATAGGAAGACTAAGCATCATCAAGATGTCTACCCTACCCAAACTAATCTACAGATTTAATGCAATCCCAACAAAAATCAACACTGTATTTTTTAAGGAACTGGAAAAACTAGCCACAAAATAAATTTGGAGATGTAAGAGACCCCAAATTGCCTAAGACATATTGAAAAAGAAAAATGAAGTTGGAGGTATCACATTACCTGACTTTAAAACATTTTACAAAGATACAGTGATCAAAACTGCATGGTATTGCCACAAGGATAGTCCTACTGACCATTGGAACTGAATTGAGATATATTCTGATATAGATCCTCGCATATACCGTCATCTGATATTTTACAAGGCGACCAAGCCCATTCAGTTTGGAGAGAATCGCCTCTTTAACAAGTGGAGCTTGGAGAAATGGATATCCATATCCAAAAGAATGAGAGAAGAATACCATCTTACACCTTATACAAAAATCAACTCAAGATGGATCAAAGATCTAAATATAAGAGACAGAACACTAAAGGCCTTGGAAGATAATGTAGGGAAGCACCTACAGGACCTTGTAATAGGAAAAGGTTTTATAAACTTCACAGCCAAAGCACGAGCAGCAAGAGAAAAAATAGATAAATGAGATCTCCTCAAAATTAAAAACTTCTGCACTTCAAAGGACATTATTAAGGAAATATAAATGCAGCCTACCCAATGGGAGAAAATATTTGGCACCATCTATGCGATAAGAGCTAAATGTCCTGCATATATAAAGAATTCCTACATCTTGAACATAAAAATACAAACAACCCATTTAAAAATGGGCATGTGACCTAAAAACACACTTCTCCAAGGAAGAAATACAAATGGCTAAAAAGTACATAAAAAAATGCGTGACATCGCTAGCTATTATGGAAATGCAAATCAAAACTACAATGACATACCCTCTTACACCCATCAGAATGGCAGCAGTTAAAAAGTCAACAGAATCTGTTTGGAGAGGATTTGAAGGAATAGGAACCCTCATCCACTGCTGCTGGGATTATGGAATGGTCCAGCCACTGTGGAGGACAGTTTGGTGGTTCCTCAGAAAACTAACAATAGATCTTCTGTATCATCCAGCGATTCCACTGCTGGGTATATACCCAGAAGAATTGAAAGCAAAGACATGATCATATATATGCACACCAATGTTTATAGCAGCTTTGTTCACAATTGTCAAAATTTGGAAGCAGCCCTGGTGCCCATCAACAGAAGAATGCATAAGTAAAATGTGGTACATACATACAATGGAATATTACTCACCTGTAAGAAGGAATAAAGTGCTAACACATGGAATAACATGGATGAATATTGAAGACCTTATCTTGAGTAAAGCAAGCCAGACATTGAAGGATGAACAGTATATGACCTCACTGATTTGAATTGAGGAAAGTGAGCAGACACTTGGAACAATTGTCTGAAAAATAGGTAAACAAGGGAGATAAAGAGAAGTGTATGTTGTGAGCCATCACCTATATGGACAATATCTATGGTAAATTGATAGAGTATAGTTGCACATTGAAGGATAGGACAGGTGGGTAGTGATATTACTTTGTTTGGTGGTGCAGGGTTGAGAGGAGGGTAGATTATGAAGGGCAGGTTAGAATACCCAGGACACATATCTATGAATCTTGTCATCCCATGAGTCAAGACAGGGGAGTATCATATGCCCCAGGGAGATGGGGAGAAAGGAACAGAAAAGATCAAATGGGATATTTAATGGTCATGGTAACTGTTTTTCATTATGTTACAGTAAAGGACACAGGACATGGTAAATATCATAAAAAATTATTCAACTGTAACATCTAAATTGTAAACTATATTGTAAACCATTGATAATGTTTAGTTGCCATGTTTCACTATCTGTATAACAGTTATAACAATGCTGTCATCCACACAAAAAAAAGTTTTAATATGGTGTGGGAAGTGTGGAGGGAGGTTGAGTATGTGGGAATCTCTGGTATTCCATGTATGACTTTGCTGTGACCTAAAACTTCTTTGAAAACTAAATGAAAATTTCAGAGACACTGGGAATGAGAGGGGGAAGGTGTCACGGTACACTGGACATCCGAAAATGCATTGATAAAAGGAAAATAAATCATTAATTTTTTTTGTTTTTTCCCATTTTTTGACTGCTCAATCCACTAATTAAATGTTACTTTAGTTGGTATTTTTCTGAGTTTCCTTGTATTTTATCTCTTGCATTTCAGCTCATTGTAGTTTGATTTGCATTTCCCAAATGATGAGTGATGTTGAGCATTTCATCATGTGCTTTTTTTGTCATTTGTATTTTATCTTTGGAGAAATGTCTATTCAAGTCTTTTGCCCATTTTTTATTTGGGTCATTTGTCTTTTTATTGTTGAGTTGTAACATCTCTATATATCCTGGATATTAAACCCTTATCAGATATGTCATTTCTAAATATTTTTCCCATTGAATTGGCTCCCTTTTCACCCTTCTGACAAAGTCCTGTGAGGTGCAAAAGTGTTTAATTTTGAGGAGCCTCCCTGTTGCTCAAATGTGGCGTCTCTCTAAGCCAAACTCAGCATATGAAAGGATTACCTTCCCCCTAACATGGGATATGACTCCCAGGGATGAGCCTCCCTGTCAACAAGGGATGAATTCCAAGTGCCCACTGCAACACAACTGAAAAAAGACCTTGAATAAAAGGGGGAAAAGGTAGAGACAAATGAGTTCCTGTGGCTAAGAGACTTCAAAGAGAGTCGGGAGTTCATCCCAGAGGTAATGCTTGCACACACTTCAGTAAGATCTCATAGAACACCAAAGTGGATATCACCCCACACAGAGGGGCTCCTGAGGGCTCTGGAGACACCCCGGTCCTATATAAGGGGGGAGAGTCCCCGAGATTAATGCCTTATCAGTGGGCTCTTCTTTGGAATCTGTGCTCCAGAGAGTGACAGAGTTGGACTCAAATAAGTCTTTCTTGCACATGGTCCATCAGTCTGTTCTAATCAAACCTATATATGATACTGGAGTTTGTAGGTGTACTTCCAGAGACTGGAGCCTCTGGCCTACCTATGTGCTAGCTGTGCCTGGAATCTCGGTGGAGCTGCAACTCTTACTCTACAGCTCAATGGACTCACCCAAGTCACCTGGTGAGGAGACAATGATGGACAACAGCCATCCCAGGGAATGGAGAGAGCCTGCAGCTGCAGGCAGTATAATCCCATCCACCATATCCTTGGAATATAAGCCCACTCTCACTTGGAGGTGGAGTGGACATCACCATCCCAGTTCCTTCAGGACAGGGGGAAGAGCTATGGACTAGAGTGGACTTAATGGTATTCTGTTGTAGAAATATTGTGAGTGAAGCAATGGAAGAAATTATAACAGTGAGTTGGAGCCAGTGTCCTCTAGATGCTTTGGGGGCAGGAAGGAGAAGGGCAGTTGTAATACAGGGGCCTTTTCAGGACTTGGGGGTTTTTCTGAGTGATGTTGCAGTGACAGGTTTAGGCCATTTTACATCAGCATATAACATGCAGAGCTGTATGGGAGAGAGCGTGGTCTACGATATGAACTGTGGTCTATGCTTAGGGTAAAGCCCCAGGATTTGTATATCCATTGCAGGTGATGTGCCACACTAATGAAAGATGTTTATGTGGGATGTTATGGAAGTTGTGGGATGTGGGAAATGAGATATCATTTCACACCTATCAGAATGGCCACTATTAAAAAGACAGTGAACTACAAGTGTTGGAGAGGTTGTCAAGAGATAGGACCACTTCACTGATGATGGGAATGCAGAATGGTACAGTCACTATGGAGGACTGTTTAGCAGTTCCTAAAGAAGTTGAATATAGACTTACCATGTGATCCTACATTACCACTCCTCAGTAAATACCCAGAAGAACTGAGAACAATGACACGAACAGACATCTGCACACCGATGTTCATGGCAACATTATTCACCATTGCCAAAAGTTGGAAACAACCCAGGTGTCCATCAAAAGGCAAATTGATAAAGAAACTGTGGCTCAATTTACACAATGGAATTTTATACAGCTGTAAGAAGACATAAAGCATATGACAACATGGATGAACCTGGAGGACATTATGTTGAGCAAAACAAGCCAGAAACAAAAGGACTACTGTATGAATGCATTACTATGAACCAAATATATTGTGTCACATACTGTCTGATTTAAAATAATTATATTTATTCATTATATTTAATTGAGAAATTTATATATTTATTCATCTGTGTTTACTTTTTAGGTTGCAAAAAGTTAAATCAAAAGTATAGGGGAGAATTCTAGACTGAAGGCCTGGGTGTCTACTCCTGTAAATCCTGAAAGGAAACCAAATGATTAGGATTCTGGGAACATAGCCAATGGGTTATGTAGATAAGGTTTAACTATCACTAAAACAACAAAGAAAAAAACCAGAGGCTGATTTGGGGACCAGCTTTGGGTCCCAACAAACCAGGACATTGCTTATCAACCCAAGAAGATTGAGGGTTAGAGACATGGATAAGCCAAAACAAGTAATTGTGAGTTATTAAACCTCCCAGCTGCCAGGAAAGGCCACCCTTCCCCACCTCCAAAATATGAAGTGAGGGTAAAACTACTGGTGAATTTTATCTGAGAGTAGAGCAGATGTCTACCTCCACAGGAAGGTTCTCTGAGTTATCTAAGAGGGTACTGGACAGATAGGGAAGTCAGGAATAATCATATGTTGCTTACCTTGGTGGACAGAAAGGGTACACATACCTGGCTTCAGGGTGGAGAGACTAGGTGGAGACCCTAGCGCCCTACTCCAAATGGGAATGTAACAGCAGATTCATCCCTTCATCTTTAAATCTTTTGTTTTCCATTGTTGTTCTGTCATTCCACCTCTTTTACATGGTCTCCAATTTTTCTTGTTTGTATACCTCCTTCTCTCCTTTTTTCTCTGTTTACTTTCTCTTTTTAACTTTTTCCTTTCTCTCTTTACTCTCCCCCCACCTTCTTGACATTATAGTCTTTTAATTCATTCTGCATATTTTTTTCTCTATTCTGTTTCTCGTTTCATTTTTTCTATTTCAGGTTCCTAACCTTATTCTTCTATGCTTCTTACTTGTGTTAATTTTTCAATTTCCTAGGTCTTTCATTGTTTCTCTCCTACTTTTTACTATTATCATTACTATTATTCTTTTTGTCTTCCTATATCTTTCCTTTTCTCTGATACTAATTTTTTTTCTCCCAAAGGAATGTAGACAGATCTTGTTTCTCATAAAAAATGGCTGAGTGGAGGCAAGATCCTGCCCAAGTGAGCTGTTTTGGGAACCTACAGAGTAGGTTCAGGGCATCAATCTGGAGGGACCTGGATGAAGAGATAAATTCCTCAAGGTGCTGCTGGCTTGATTCTTTGTTGCTGTGTTTCTACTTCCTTGATTTCCCTTTTTTTTGTGTATACCTATTTTGTCTACTAATGCTATCTCTTTTTTTAATTTTTAATTTTTATTGTTTTAGGAAGTTAATTTTATTGATACATATTAAGAAAGTATATATTTCATCCAAAGTATACAACCATGTATACTATGTGCAGTATAATCACAAAGATGTGCATTTACAACAAAGCATTTTTAGAGCATTTTCATTGTCTCAATAGTAACATTAATAAACAAAAAAACAGACAAACAAACAAGAAAATTCTTCACCTCTCAATCTCTCTCTGTTTCCCCTACTATACATAGTGGCTATTTCTGGCTATTCTTGCACAATTATTCATTTATTTATCAAGCATTTTACTGAAATATATTCACATACCATATGATCTATCTAAAGTGTATATTCAATGGCTTTTAGTATAATTACAATGTTGTACATTCATCATCACAAAAAATATTTGAACTATTTTTCTTTAATATTTTTTTTTTATTTTTAAAAAGATATTTCGCTTACATAAATGTTATAGAAAAAATGTAGGGATTCCCATATGCTGCACTTCCCACAACTCCCACACCCTCCTTATAAACAACATCTTTCATTAGTGTAAGACATTCATTGCAATTGATAAATGCATCCTGGTGCATTGTCACTGATCATGGACCATAGTTCACTTTGATGTCTACACTCTCATCTGCATAGTTCTGCATGTTATGGGATGATATAAAATGGCCTATATCTGTCATTGCAATGTCATTCAGGATGATTCCCAAGTCACAAAAAAGTCCCCATATTACAACTGTTTTTCCCTCTCCCTGACTGCAGGGCACCAGTGGTCACTGCCTCCATAACAAAGCTGTAATTCCTTCCATTGCTACAATCACAATGTCTATAGTAAAATACAACTAAGTTCACTATAGTCCATAGATCATTCCCGAATCCTAAGGATTCTGGGAAGGTGATGTCCACTCCAACTCTAATTCAGAGAGGGCTTTGATACCATAGAGCTGATGGATAGGAATCTCTTGCATACAGTTGTAGGGTCTCTCATTTCCTTGTTATGGTGGTTGTCAATCCTCACCTCCTTGTTAGTTGTCTTGGGTGAGTCCAATGAATCAGAAAGGAGGTGCTGCAACTCCATGGAGGTTTTGGGCCATGCTGGCACATGGAAAGCCAAAAGATTCATGTTTCTTGGTTGTACACCTACAAACTCCAGCACTAAATAGAAGGGACAGATTAGCCATGTTTATGGAAGTTGCAATTGAGTCTGACTCCATCACTCTCATGAGCATAAACTCCAAAGTAGGGCCCACTGGCAAGGCACCAAACTCTGAAGCTATCTGCCCTGACCATAGGACATGGTTGTCTCCAGAGCCCTCAGGTGCCGCATTGTTATGGGGTAGTATCCACTTTGGCCGGCTATTAGATTCTTCTGAAATGTGCATAAGCATTACCTGTGGGATGTACTCCTGACTCATTTTTAAGTCTCTTAGACATATAGACATATAGACTCATTTGTCTTTACCTTTCACCATTTTATTTGAGGGACTGTTATTTGGTGCTTGATAGTAATCCCACAGTGCCAGGGAGGTTCATCCCCAAGATTCCCACACTGGGTAGAAGGTAATGCATTTATATCCTGAGTCTTGCTTGGAGAGAGACCACATTTGAGCAACAAGGGGATTCTCAGGAGGTAATGCTTAGGCACCCCACAACACTAAGCTGTTTCAATTTCAAGAGCAAAGACTCATAACCATAGTCATCAATATCAATGACCCATCAGTTGGTGATCCTCCTTTGCCAGTCATTGTCCCTGTACTTGGGGGACTGATGCTGCTCCATTAGAGAATGTGGCAGATCTCTCCAGGATTTAAATGCAATATTTTTTCAGCTGTGTATTTTTTTTAAAATTATTTTTCTTTCCTCCTTCACATATACCCCCACTTTTTAAAATTAGTTGCTGCTGGCTTGTTTCTTGTTAGCTGTTTCCTTTTACTGGAGTTCCCCTTTACTGTGTATAATCATTTTATCTACCAATGGTATCTCTCTTCCTTCCTTTACCTTTCTATCTTCTGATTTTTGTTGTTGTACTTACATTCCACCTTTTTTTTTTATTAGTCCTCAATTTTTTCTGGTTTTTATTTCTATCTCACCTATCCTGTTTCTTTCTTGTATTTACTATTGTTCTTTTTGTCTTTTCTTTTTTCTTACCCTCTCTCCTCATCATTCTGACGTGTTAATTCATTCTATATATTTTTTTCTATTCCCTTTCCCATTTCATTGTTCATACACCACTTTTTTAAAAAATTCCTATTACTCTATACTGCTTACATGAGTTAAATATTAATTTTTGAAGGCCTTAAACACCTCCTCTTTTAAAAATTTCTATTATTATTTCTATTATCCTTTTACTTTTCAAACCTTTTTCACTTTCTCTGGCCCAATTTATTTCCTTCAAAGGAAAATAGACAACAGCAAGGAAATAGAATAAGAAGAACAAAGTGTCAAAGAGAAAATATAACACTGACACAAAAAGATCAGTTAAATAAAACCCTAGAATAAAGAGAGAAGCTAATCAACTGAATAAACCCATCAAGACAAAAAGATGACCAGACAGCAAAAAATTACAAACCATACTAAGAAATAGAAGGACACAGACCAGTACAAGGAACAAACCAAATCCAGGAAAAGATGCAGAACATTGAAAAACTAATTAAAACTGTCAAAACAAAAGTGAAGGAAGAGATTAAGGATATTAAGAAGACACTGGAAGAACATATGGAAAAAAATGTAAACATACATAAAAAGATAATGGAATATGACATTGATGAATGGCACAATCCAAAAAATCAAAAAGACACTGGAAGAACATAACAGCAGATCTGAACAGGCAGAGGAAAGAATTAGCGATGTGGAAGAAATTAAATCTGAAATCAAACAGATAGTAAAACAGATAGTTAAAAAGATAGAAAAAATCCAGAAGGGACTTAGGGATTTGAATAAGAATGCAAAATGCACAAACATATGTATTATAGGCATCACAGAGAAGAGAAGGGAAAGGGGACAG
>JAQZBX010066563.1:0-16179 GCA_029593785.1 Cabassous unicinctus
GGCATCCTTGTCTTGTTCCTGATCTCAGCAGGAAAGCTTTCAGTTTTTCACAACTGAGTACAATGCTAGTTGTAGGTTTTTCATATATGCACTTTACCATACTGAGAAAGCTTCCCTCTATTCCTATCTTTTGAAGTGTTTTAATCAAGAAAAGGTGCTGGATGTTTTCAAATGCCTTTTCTGCCTCAATCAAGAGGATATAGTGATTTTTCTTCTTCAATTTATCAATGTAGTTTATTACACTAATTGATTTTATGTGTTGAATCACACTTGCATACTTGGGAGAAAACCCACTTGATCGTGATGTATAACTTTTTAAATGTGCTTTTGGATTGGGATTGCAAGTATTTTGTTGAGGATTTTGCATCTATATTCATTAGGGATATTGCTCTGTAATTTTCTTTTTCATAGCATCTTGATGTGGTTTTGGCTTCACAGAATGAGGTGGGTATCATTCTTCCCTGTTCAATTTTTTGAAAGAGCTTGAGCAAAATTGGTATTAGATCATCTTTGAATGACTGATAGAATTCAGCTGTAAAGCCATCTGGTCCTGGGCTTTTCATCATTAGGAGTTTTTTTTATGGCTGTTTCAATCTCTTCACTTGTGGTTGGATTATTGATGTCTTCTATTTCTTGTAGGGTCAGTGTAGGTGGTTCATGCGTTTCTAGGAATTTGTCCATCACACCTACCTTGTCTAGTTTTTTGGCATACGGTTGTTCATAGTATCCTCTTATGATCTCTCCTATTTCTGCAGGGTCTGTGGTAATGTCCCCCTCCCCCATTTCTGATTTTATTTATATGTGTCTTCTCTCTTTTTTTCTTTGTCAGTCTAGCTAAGGGTTTGTCTATTTTGTTGATCTTCTCAAAGAACCAATTTTTGGTTTTGTTGATTCTCTATATTGTTTTTTGTCCTCGATTTCATTGATTTCTGCTCTGATCTTTACTATTTCTTTCCTTCAGCTTGGTTTGGGATTAATTTGCTGTGGTACCAGGGCCAAGGAATGAGCCTGGGACCTCCCATGTGGGAAGTTGCTCAACTGCTTAAGCCACATCTGCTCCCCTCTTCTTTTTTAATGTAAGTACTAAGGGCTGTAAATTTCCCTCTTAGCACTGCCTTTGTGGTGTCCCATAGGTTTTGATATGTTGTGTTCTCATTTTCATTTGTGTCAAGATATTTGCTGAAATCTCTTGCAATTTCTTCTTTGACCCACTGATTCTTTAAGAGCATTTGTTTAATCTCCATATATTTATGAATTTTCCCTTTTCCCATCCATTTTTGATTTCCACTTTCATTCTGTTATGATCAGAGTAAGTATTTTGTATAATTTCTATCTTTTAAAATTTATTAAGAGTTGTTTTGTGACCCAACATATGGTCTATCCTGGAGAAGAATTCATGAGCAATTGAAAAGAATGTATATCCTGCTCTTTTGGGGTGCAATGCTCTCTAGATGTTTGCTAGGTCTAGTTCATTTTTCATATTATTAAAGCTCTCTCTTTATTTATATTCTGCTCAGATGTTCTATCTACTACTGAGAGTGTGTATTAAAGACTCCAACTATTATTGCAGAGACTTCTATTTCCCCCTTCAGTTTTGCCAGTGTGTGCTTCATGTCTCTTGGGGCACTCAGCTTAGGTGCATATTTATTGTAGTTATTTCTTCTTGGTTAACTGCCCTTTTTATTAATATATAATGACCTTCTTCATCCCTTATAACAGTTCTGCATTTGAAATCTATTTTTTCCAGTATTAGTATCACTACTCCACTTCTTTTTTGATTACTATTTGCATGGAATATCTTTTTCCAACATTTCACTTTAAACTTGGCTGTGTCCTTATGCCTGAAGTGAGTCTCTTGTAGACAGCATATAGATGGCTCATATTTTTTAATCCATTCTATCACTCTTATTTCTTTTGATTGGGGAGATCAAACCATTGACATTCAATGTTATTACTGTAAAGGCATTACTTACTTCCATTCATTTTGTCCGTTGGCTTTCTGTTGTCATATCTTACTATTGTCTTTCTTTTTACCCTTTAATTTATTCTTCTTAATAATCTTCATTTCTACACTCTTCTCCAAGTCTCTCTCCCTTGTTTTTTCCTTTCAGGTTGTGGCACTCCCTATAGTATCTCTTATAATTCTGGTCTTTTGGTAACATATTCTATCAGTTTTTGTTTGTCTGTGAAGACTTTGAATTCACCCTCATTTTTGAAGGACAGTGTTGCCGGATACAGAATTCTTGACTAGCAGTTTTTCTCTTTCAGTACCTTAAATACATCATACCACATTCTTCTTGCCTCCATGGCTTCTGATGAGAGGTTGGCATTTAATCTTATTGAGGTCCCCTTGTATGTGATGCTTTGCTTTTCTCTTGCTGCATTCAGAATCTACTCTTTATCTCTGATGTTTGGCATTCTGAATAGTAGGTGCATGGGGCAAGTCTATTAAGATTTATTCTGTTTGGAGTGCATTGTCCTTCTTGGATATTGATGTTTATGTTTTTATAAGGGTTGGGAAGTTTTCAGGTCACTATTTCCTCAAATATTCTTTCTGCCCCTTTTCCATTCTCTTTTCATTCTTGGCCAGGGTTAATATGTATGTTTGTACATTTCGTGTTGTCATTCAATTCTCTGAGACCCTGTTACATTTTTTTTCTTCTCTTCTCTTTCTGTCCTCCTGTTTTTTCCAGTTAGATGTTCTGCCTTCAAAATCACTAATTCTGTCTTTGAGCAATTCCTATCTGCTCTTATGTGCCTCTAAGGTATTTTTAATCTCATCCATCATGTCTTTCATTCCTATAAGCTCTGTTACTTTTCTTTGCAGGCTTTCAAATTGTTCTTTATGCTCATCCAGTGTCTTCTTAATATCCTTTATCTCTTTAGTCATATTTTCTTTCAATCCTTTGAATTGATTTAGGAGAGTTGTTTGATTATTATCGATTAATTGTCTTAAATCTTATATCTCTTCAGGATATTTGACTTGTTCCTTTGTCTGGGCCATTGTTTGCTAAATGTCTAGGCATCTGAATATGTTGGTGAATTTACTCTGATGGCCAATTTCACTCTCTTGCCTATTTTTTTTCCCCCACAGCTCTTCTTTAATATTTGGTTCAACTTATTCTAAATCTTTAAAATTGCTCAGCTTAAGTCACCAAAATCAGGCCAGGGACTCAATAATGGGCACAGATTTTCTCCCAGGAGATGGGGTGAAAAGAACCTTTGAAGTGATTTTTCACCATGCAATTTCCAGACCTGCCAGCAGGTGGCGCTCCTCGGTGCACCTTTCCATCAAAGTGTTTCAATTTCCACTTCCCAGTGTTTTGGTCTGGCCAGAGACACGTTTCAAAGCAGGCTCTGCTGGCTGAATTAACTGAAGAGAAGCAGCCTGACTCCACTTCCCCTTTCCCTTGTAACAGCTGACAGGGAGGAAGACATTTGTTCCCCTCTCAGTTGGCTGCAGTGAGTCGGGGTTTATTCTAGCTTAATATCTGGGGGGTTGGGAGCCCTTCCCAGCTGCTGCAGTGGTTTGGTAACTCACATTTGTTGTTTCAGGTTCTTCATCTTTCTGTCCCTCACCCTCCTGGCAGCTGTGAACCACTGTCCTAGTCTGCTGACCCCCAAAGCAGGTCCCTCCAAAAGCTTTTGGCTCTTTCTCTGTTGTTTTTGAGAGAGAGTTGAGCCCTGGCTGCCTACTCCAACACCATCTTCCCAGAGCTCCCATCTTATGTTTAATTTTAACATTACATTAATTAAAATTTTAATTTTAATTGAATAAATTAAAATTTTAATTTAATTTAAAATTGAATAAAAAATTTAATAATTTTCAATTGCTTTGCATTTCTCTCTCTTCCTCAATCTCATAAGATGGATACTTTATGCCTAACTTATTAAGGAGTCAATCCCAAAAGTCATTTAAAGTAACAACCTTCTGAAATGGAAAACCTTACATCAAATTCTTTATTACTTTTTATAATATACTATTTCAAAATTCAGGTCCTATTTTCTGAAATAGCATGTTCATTGGAAAGTATTTATTTTCATTAAATTTACATTTTAATATATAAATAGCAAAAACTATGCTTTTTTTCCTGACAAAAATATGTATATGGCACTAAATTCTGTTTTGCCCATTTTGCATAATACATTTTTTTTCCTGGAACCAAATAGGAAAGAATGACGAGGACATCGCACACGTGAAAATAATATATATTTATGTGACACTTATATGGCTCCTGAGGGGTATAGGATTGTGTAGGTTTCTCTAAACTGCTCCTTCTGACAATATATGAGCACACAGCAATTTTTTTGAAGAGGTTTGCTTAACACCCTTCTCATTTTTTAAAATTTCAACATCGTAGAAGAGATGCTCAGAAATGACAGCACTTAAAAAGACCCAGGGGTTCTCTCTCTTGATCCCAAGGATATTTTTTTTGTCTTTCTTCAGCTTTAAATTGGGTGGAAGCTCCTCTAAAGTATACAAAAAACCAACATTACTCTGAATTTATTTCAGAAAATGAGGTTTTACATTCCTGTTGTAGTTCATTTTCTTGATATGTGGCTCATGTTAATGAAAATATTTCTATAAGGTTGTCAGCACTTCTCCAATTGATGTCTAAAAGTTTTTAGAATTAATATACTTATTCTTTGAATATATTTTTTAGATGAGTGGAGGAAAAGGAAATGTTTCTTTTAAGGAGACAACATTTCTATAGAAGGAAGGGGAGGTGATTAATTTATAAACTCTTAGGAGTTGATAAACACTTAGTCTTAGGAAGACTAACCATTTTGTTTGGTATATAGCTAAAGATTGACAAAAATAAAGAAAATATATAGGCCAAATGTTGGGCTAAGAAACCAAAATGTGACAATGACATAACCCATATTTGAAATGAATTATTTTGCACTTACATTCCTTCACAATTTGATTGTATCTTAAATTTCCCATCTCAAGCAGCTTTCCCCTAAAAATGCTGTGTTCCAGCCAAATTTTTAAAGCTGAGAAACTTTGTTCCTTATTTTCTTTGACTGATAAGTGAACAAAATAACATCTGTGTAGCTCATTTCTTTAAAAAAGAAAAGGACATTCTATTTATTTAAAGGGGCTTTGGAAATTATAAATGAATGAGGCAATGCAAGTTATCATACCTTTTTTGATATAAACAAGTCAACATTGGCCATCAATATAATACGCAAAAATTCTAATTTTGAATAATATTCCTATCTGTGGGGGTGAAGTGATGGAATCATTTTCCTTAGGTACAAAAAAAATGCTATTATTTCACTTATAATGCATATATTTAATTTAATCAGGAACACTTAAAATGACTTGCAAAGGAAGAAGAACTTGCTTGGTACATGTACAGGATAAGGCTGCTTGACAGAGGAAGATTTACAATGTTGGGTTTACAGAAACAGCTTTAAAACCCAGCGCTGATGTTTACCTTGACAGATATTAACGATACCTAAGACAAACAGCAAGCAAAAAGGAAAAATGTTGTCGCTGAGTTTGGACTAACCTCGGTATTTGTGGAAACGATCTGCTGATTTTAGGATTTTCTAGAACAGAAGCCATCACGCTTTTCTGTAAGGACCCAGATAGCAAATATTTTTGGCTTTGCAGACAGAACAGTTTCGTTTGCAACCCTTGGACTCTGCCCTTGCATAAAAGGGAGCCACAGGCATCGAGAAAAGGTACGGGTTGTGTCATAAGTTTATTTGCAAAAACAACTAAGGCTCTCATATATACCAGCCATTCTTGCACAGGAAAATAAGTTCTATCCAGTAAACAACAACAGTGTTAGACTCAGGAGCCTCCTGATCATCTTATCTATTTATTCAAAGAAAAGGTACTCATCTGGGAAATCAGGATCATTGATTGCTAAATGGGGAAACCTCTTACTTATCACTTATCACATCAAGACCTTGAGTGTCACTCCAAGTAAACCAGCTCCAAACGGTTAGACCCACAGCTTGTCCAAATTCAACCAGAGACCCATGTAAAAACCCAATCTGATGTTTTAGGTGATACTAGGAATTGAACCTGGGTCCTTGTGCAGATGAAGTGCATGGTCAACCACTCCACCAAAAAACCAATCTTCATGCACTTGTTCCCAGAGCCTCATACCCTACAAATATTTTCCTTGATCTCGCCCTTCTGAGATGTTAAGATGTTCAGGTTATCAGGCTTCCTGAGCCGTGCTTAATCAACCCCATTCTAATGTTCCTTTGGGGGAAGCCGACAGTGAACAGGAAGATCAAATATTTCTAAATAAAATTTCCTAGCTTTCATATTTATCCATAGCACCAAAGGGATATGTACTCCTCTCTGTTTAGAGTGGGAAAAGATTTTTAAAAGTGGCACAGATTCAAATCCCTGTCTTCTGAACAGACATTCACATTGAGTAGCTGCTTCAAATCAGAAGAGACGAACAGAACACAAGAACTATCCTTTCTGAATATTGCTACTAAGTGTAAAATACCGCATTTTATCCTTGCGTGTTCCTACGAGGGAAGTTTTACGTGCTTAATTCTGAGGCCCAGAATGGGGCTGGCCCTCTGTTTTTGTAAATAAAGTTTTATTGGAACAGAGGCTTGCCCATTTATTTTCACATTGCCTATAGCTGCTTTGCCACTACAGGGGCAGAGGTGAAGGGTTGTAACAGAAATATTTGCTGGTGAAGCTAAAAATATTTACCATCTGGCGCATTAAAAAAACATTGACTGCATCCAGACCTCGCTTACAAAAAGGCAGTTGAGAGCAGATGCCCTTCTTTTTTCCTTCTTGACTGATGTTTGTAATATCTGCGGTATGAACGAGTTGTAGAGCAGTCATTTTTGAGCAACCCATTGGAATAGTTCTGTTTCACCATTTCAATATGTTTCTGCATTTTATTATTAAAAAGTTGGGAATTTACCACAAAATTCTATTAACTTCTCATATAAAATAACTGCATTCTGGTACTGATAATGGGAACAGCTCCTTTTTAAAAAAAAAAATAGAACTTCAAGATTTTGCTTTGTTTTGCTTTCTTAGAAAAATATGCACGTTTAATGGAGAGGAGAATCCTATTCCAACTGCTTTTCATGGTTGATAGGAAATAAAGATAGATTTTAAACTGCTATCAAATAAACCCATGGCTTTCTGTAAGGTTTCCATATATGCAAACAGTACATATATACCTTACTTAAGTAATAGTAAGTGAGAGCACAGATTGGAAAGGAAAGCATAGCATGAGATATTAAAAGAAATCGCAATCTCACTATTGTCCTGTATGTCTTCCAGCCCCAAAATCTATATAAATGGCCCTAATAAATAATGTATATTTTGGCATATTGATCACTTTTAGATTATCTAAAACTCTTGAAGAAAATCATATATGAATTAAAATATAACTATAAAGTTCATGCTAAGGATACAATCTGTTATATTTTCCCAGAAAACCCCAAATTTTAAAAGACAGTGCTTTCATGACTTAACTAAATATACTGCTTAATTGGTGAATTTCAATGTCATAATAATAAATTACTTCTTAGATTTGCCTGATAATTACACATACATTAAAATAATTTTAGCTTGCCAGATATAAACAATAACTATTATGAATGCAGTACTACCATTTTTAGTTAAATGAAAATAAATTTAAAGATTTCTTTGAAAATCAGTTGTTTTTCCCCATAGTGGCAACACTGTGTCAATCTCTTTCCTTTACTACTTCTATTTCCAGCGATTGTAAATGGTAGAATATCCTTCTTTGGACGCCACTGAAAGCTACTGCTGTGAATCTAACTGCAGCCTCTGCCCCAAACAACGGTCATTAAAGACATAATCTCAGTGAAATGTTCCTCAAAATTCCTCATAGCAGTCATGCCCCTACTTTCTGCTCAGCAGTAGACACTAGCTGTTCCAAATGCCTTTGGAAATGGGCAGCAACACCCGGATTTTGTCTCCTCTGTATTTATCTCCTTTTCTTTTTATAAACTATCTGGCCTCTTCTGTACTTCTTTTATCCTGATGTTCTCCATTCTTTCAACCATCAAGCATTTGAGTGCCTAGTTTATGGCACTGCATAGGCACCCAAAATTCAGAAACAAAAACATAAATAGATTCCACTTCGGTACTCTAAAAACTCAGTTCTAATTACCAAAGTAAATATATGCTACACAAATTTCAGATGAGAAGAAAGATGAAAATTTCACCTGTACATTAATCACAAGGCACAAACACTGTTAACAACTTATGTTACTTATTTCATGCCATGTGTCTTAGTTTGCCGAGGCTGCTAATAATACCACACAATGGGTTGACTTAAACAACAGGAGCTTATTGTCCCACTGTTTTGAAGGCTAGACGTCCAGGGCCAAGGTTTCAGGAAGACCTTGCTGTCTCCTGAGTGTTGTACTAGAGATGGCAATCCTCTGTCACATGGAGATCCACCAGCTTCTGGCTTCTTCTGACTGGCTGCATTTTGAATTTTCTCTTTTTTAAGGCTTCCAGTCTTGCAGATTAAGATCCACCCTGATTCAATTTGGCCACACCTTATCAAATATACCATCTTCAAAAGGTCATATTTACAAATGGGCTCACACCTGCAGGAACCCAGACTAAGAGCTGAACATATTCTTGTGGGGGATTGGACTCCATCCCAACACAATGTTTCCTATGTATTTTGCAAAATCCATATGGTAGATGGATCACACAAATGACCCCAATTTCCACCTCTCCTTTGATCCTGTGTTTTTCACATCACTTTATACTTCTTCCCATTAACAGGTAGGACCTATTTCTACATCCCTGAAGGTTGGACTGGGCTCATGATTTTTTTTTTTTTTTTTGAGCATTACAATGTCAGCAGATATGATAGAGAGACTGGAAAAGGTACTTCTCTATTTTCACTTCCTTTCCTAGATGACCCCATTTCCCGACCTCACATATGTGGAGCAAAACCAAGTCATCCTACCAGAAGCCATCCTAGCCAACCTCAGACCCATGGGTGAGTCTGACCCACATCAGCCTAATCCAGCCTGGATGAACAGAACCACCGAGGCAAACCTTACCATCCTTAGAAATATAAAATCCGTGGTTGCTTCTCTAAGTCATTGAGGTTGGGGTAGTTTGTTTTCTAGCAAGCAGTAATAGATGCAACTATTGTAGTATGTGCATGTGTGTGTATACTACAATATGTACAATTCTATACCCCATATTTTGAATGAATTTTTACTAAAATTCCCTATGTATATATGAAATTATTATAATAAACCAGCTTCCTGTTGTGGGACATATAGATTCCTCAGAACAATCTAACAGATAATAAACAAAGACAAAGCCTTTCTTTTCTGGATAATTTGCTAAGCAGATGGGTTGAATGGGCAAGAGAGAGGGCTCAAAGCTATAGCCATGTGTTAACAATAAATGAGTTTTTAGTAGGAAGAAAAATGCTTATTTTTGCCACCTGTGTTTTTTCTGTAAGGACTTTAGAAGGTGTCACCTCAAGGTCTTGTGGCTTGCATTGTTCCTGATCAGAAGTCTTCGGTCACTGTTATTGTTCTTTCTCTGTCTCTAAAGTATTTGTTTTCCCTGGCTTCATTAAGATTTTCAATTCATTAATAGCTTTCAGCAAATTGATTTTGAAATTTTTTGGTCTGTTATTATTCAAGTTTCATCTGCTTCAAGGTAATTGCATTTCTTGGATCTCTTGGTTTACAGTTTCTATCTCTCTCTCTTTCTTTTTTTTTTTAATGTAGTGTCTATTTCTTCAAATAATTTCTTGGTTTTCTCTTCTTTTTCATTTTTCACAGACTCCAATTCCATGTATTAAAGGTGCTTACCATTGTTACATAACCCACTGAAACTTTTTATTTTCAATAACCTTTTTCCTGCCGTGTATAATCTACTGTTAATCAATTCAGTTTATTTTTTCATTTGTTATTTGGCATCTTTCCTCTCTCAGAGTTCTGTTTTGCTCTTTTTTTAATCATCTGCTGCTCTCCTCACATTGCTCACAGTTTTCTCTATCTTGTTGAATTTGTGGGGTATGTTAAAGTCCATTTCTATACATATTCAAGAATCCTAACAAACCCTAAACAGGATAAACTCAAAAGAATCACTCTATGACAAGACAAATAGCAATGAAACTGATGAATTGCAAAGACAAGGAGAGAGTTATGAAAGCTGTAGGAGAAAAGCATCAAGTTATGTACTAGGCAGTACCAGTAAGATTAAGTGATGCTTTCTCATCAGAAATCATGGAGGCAAGAAGGCAGGAGGATGAAACATTTAAAGTGCTGAAAGAAAACAATTACCAAGCAAGAATTTATATCTGGCAAGACCGTCTTTCAAAGATGAAGGAAGAATTAAGACAATGCCAAGTTTTTTTTAAAAAAACTGAAGGAATACATCACCAGTAGACCTGCCTTACAAGAAATGCTTAAGGGAGAGCTTCAGATGTAAAGGAAAGAACTCTAGACAGTGGACCAAAGTGGCATGAAAAATAAAAACCTCTGGTGAAGGTAGCCATATGGGTAAAAATAAGTGCCAGTGATATCATATTGTATTTGTTGGTATGCAACTCCATTTACTATTTCTTACATGTTCCAAAATGCAAATACATGAAAAACAATGCTAAATGTAGTTTTGGACATGCAATGCATAAATATATAATTTGTTAAAAGTAAAACAAAAAGTAGAGAGGTTGGAGGGGTATAGGAAAACTGTTTGTGTAAGCTACTGAAGTTAGGTTGGTATCAAAACAAACATGATTGTTACAGATTTAGGATTTGAATTTAAGACACATGGTAGCTACAAATGAAATATCTGAAAAACAGACAAAAATGAGAAGGGACTCAAAAGGATACAAAAAATTAAAAAGTCAAACAAAAATGAAAGTAGACTGAAAGGAAGAATTGAGGGACAAAGAAGGTAAAGACTTAAAAGACCACATAGCTACATGACAGAAGAAAACCCTTCAATATAAGTAGTTGCTCTAAAGGTAAATGGGTTAAACTATCCAATCAAAAGGCATAGGATGACAGAATTGATTAAAAATAAAAAACATGACCCAACTTGATGCTGTCTACAAGAAACTCACCTTAAATTCAAAGACACATGTAGATTGAAAGTGAAAAGATGGAAAAAATATACCATGCAAATAGTAACCAAAAGAGAGCTGGGGTACCTGCTCTCTGATATTAGATCAGATAAATTAGATTTAAAGTGAAAAACTGTTAGAAGCGATAAAGAAAGTCACTACACTACATACTGATAAATGGATTAATTCAATGAGAAAACTTAAAAATTAGCAATATATATGCACCTAAACAGAGCCCTAAAATATGTGAAACAAATACTCACAGATATGAAGGGAGAAATAGATGATTCTATAGTAATATTAGAAGACTTCAATATACTACATTCAGTAATAATTAGAACCTATTGACTGAAGATCAATAAGGAAACAGAGACTTGAATAATACTGTAAACAAATTAGACCTAAAAGACTTCATCTATTGTTCCATTAGAACACTTCATCCAACAGCAAAAAAATACACACTCTTCTCTGTTGCATATGGATCATTCTCCGGAATAGATCATATGTTAGGTCACAAAACAAGCTTAAGAAATTAAAAAATATAGAATCTATACAATGTAACTTCTCTGACCACAATGGAATGAAACAAGAAATCAATAAGAGAGGCAGTACTGGAAAATTTAAAAATATGTGGAAATTAAACAAAACTTTCTAAAACAACCAAAAAGCCAAAGAAGAAAACACAAGGAAAATCAGGAAATGTTGAGGCAAATGAAAATGAAAACACAACATACCAGAACTTTTGGGATGCAGCCAAGATAGTGCTGAGAGGAAAATTTATAGCTCTAATTGCTAATAATATAAAATAAGAAAGATCTCAAATCACAAATGGAAGATGTAGAAGAAGAGAAAACTAAACTTAAGAGAGCAGAAGGAAGAGAAAAATATTAGAAAAAAAATAAATGGAACAGAGAATTATAAAAAACAGTGTAAATCAATGAAATCAAGAGTTCATTTTTTCAAGAAGTGGATGTAGCTCAAGCATTTGGGTACTTGCCTACCACATGGGAGGTCCCAGGTTTGGTTCCCAGTGCCTCCTAGAGAAGATGAGCAAGACAGCAAGCTGACCAGACAGCCTGGTGTGATTGGCTGGCATGGTGAGCTCATGCAACAGGATGATGCAACAAGAAATTACAAAGAGGAAACACAATGAGAGACACAACAAAGCAGTGAGCAGAAGTGGCTCAAGCTATTGAGCACCTCTCTCCCACATGGAAGGTCCCAGGTTTGGCTTCTAGTGCCTCCTAAAGAGAAGACAAGCAGACACAGAGAGCACACAGCAAGCACAAACAATGGGAGGGGAAGGAGGGGGAAGGAGAAATAAATAAATAAAATCTTTTAGAAAAGTTCATTCTTTAAAAAGATCAATAAAATTGAGAAACCTTTAGCTAGACTAACAAAGAAACAAAGAGGGAGGATGCAAATAACTAAAATCAGGAAAAAAATTGGGGGGGGAAACATCACTTCTGACCCCACAGAAAATAAAAAGATATTTAAAAGAATATTTTGTATAATTGTATGCCAACAACTGTACAGCAACAGATAAGATAATAGATGACATGAACAAATTCCTAGAACCACACACACTACCTACACTGATGCAAGAAGAAATAGCCCTCAACAGACAAATAACAGGTCTAGAGATCAAATCAGTGATCAAATCCTTCCAAGAAAGGCAAGCTGAGGACCAGATGACTTCACTGGTGAATTGTACCAAATATTCCCAAGAACTTGCACTATTCTTGCTCAAACTCTTCCAAAAATTTGAAAAAGGGAGATCACTTCCTATCTCATTCTATGAGGCCACAGTCACCCCAATACCAAAACCAATAAAGGTACTGCAAGAAAAGAAAATTACAACCCAATATCCTTTATCAATATAGATACAAATTCCTCAAGAAAATATTAGCAAACAGAATCCAACTGCATATTTAAAAAATCATACAGCATGACTAAGTGGGATTTATCCTGGTACGCAATGGTGGTTCAACATAAGAAAATCAAGTAATGTAATACACCACATTAATAGAATGAAGGAAAAAATACGTGATCTCAATTGATAAAGAAAAGGCATTTGACAAAACCCAGCACCCCTTCTTGATAAAAAACACTTGGAATACTAAGAATGAAGGAAATTTCCTCAACCAGATAAAGATTTGAAATCCCACAGCTAACATCCTACTCAGTGGTGAAAGACTGAAAACTTTCCCTCTAAGACCAGGAACAAGACTAGAATGCCCACTGTCACCACTGTTATTCAACATTGTTCTAGAAATTCTAGCCAGAGCAATTAGGCAAGAAAAGAAATATAATCATCTAAATTGTAAGTGAAAAAATAAGTTTCCATATTTGCAGATGACACAATCTTCTATATAAAATGTCCTGAAAAATCAACAAAGCTACTAGAGCTAATAAACAAATTCAACAAAGTATCACAGTACAAGATCAACATGTAAAACAGTGTTTCTATATACTAGTAATCAACAATCTGAAGAGGAAATTTTAAAAATCCATTTACAATAGCATTAACTAAAAGAATCAAATATGTAGGAATAAATCTAACCAAGAATGTAATGGTCTTGCACATGGAAAACCACCAAACATTGCTAAAAGAAATCAAAGCAGACAAATAAATGGAAAAATATTGAGTTCGTGGATTAGAAGACTAAATATTATTATGATAGCAATTCTACCCTAAATGATTTACCGATTCAATGAAATCCCAAAGAAAATTCCAACAACGATCTTCAAAGCAACGGAAAACTCAATCTTCAAATTTAAATGGAAGGATAATGGGTCCCAAATATCCAAAACCATCTTGAAAATGAAGAATGAAGTTGGAGGACTCACACTTTCCAACTTTAAAACTTAAAATGCTACAGTAGTCATATCAGCATGATAGTGGCACAATCACAGAAATATAGATAAATGATACCAAGTTTAGTGGTCAGAAATAAATCATAGTATCTATGGCCTTTTGATTTTTGACAAGGCTGCCTAGGCCATTCAATGAATAGTCTCTTCAAGAAATGGTGTTGGGAAAACTGGATATGCATATGCAAAAGAATGAAAGGGGGCCCCTTCTCACAAAATTTACAAAAATTAACCCAAAGTGGATCAAAGGCCTAAATATAAGAACGAAAACAATAACACTTCTAGAAGAAAACATGGAGAAGCCTCTTCAGGACCTTGCATTAGGCAATGGTTTCTTTTACTTTACACCAAAACACTAGCAATAAAAGAAAAAAATAGCTAAATAGGACTTCATCAAAAATACTTTTAAAAAGTATAAAGACATCCTTTGGAATAGAAGAATATTTTGGAAATCACATTTCTGATAAGGGTTTAATCTCCAGAATATATAAAGAAATCCTACAACTCAGCAACATAAAGAAAATAACCCAATTAAAGAATTGGCAAAAGGGATGAATAGACATTTCACTAAAGAAGATATGCAAATGTCCAGTAAGCACAGAAAAAGTGTCAACATCATTAGCCATCAGAGAAATGCAAATCAACAACATTAGAATGGCTACTTTAAAAAACAAAAAAAGGAAAATTGCAAGTGTAAAGGGGATGTGGAGAAATAGGAACTCTTGTTGATTGTTACTGGGAATGTAAAATGGTGCAGCTGCTGTGGAAAACAGTTTGGCAGTTTCTCAGAAAGTTAAGTATAGAATTATTTTATGTCCCAGCTATCCCACTTCTAGGTATAAGCCAAAAAGAATTGAAAGCAGGGACTCAGACAGATATTTGCACACACCAATGTTCATAATAGTATTATTCACAATTGCCAAAAGGTGGAAGGAACCCAAATGTCCATTAACAGACAAATGGATAAACAAAATATGGTATATCCATTCAATGGAATATTATTCAGCCATAAAAAAGGAATGACGTTCTGACACATGCAACAAACGTTGTGGGGTACCTAAGAGTTGCCTCCTGAGAGCCTCCTTGTTGCTCAAATGTGGCCTCTCTCTAAGTCAAACTCAGCATGTAAATGCATTATCTTCCCCCCCGGGGTGGGACATGACTCCTGGGGATAAGTCTCCCTGGCACCGAGGGATTACTACTAAGCACCACCTAGCAATGCAACTGGAAAAAGACCTTGACCAAAAGGGGGAAAGGATAAAGACAAATGAGTTTACATGGCTAAGAGACTTCAAAGTGGGTCAGGAGGTCATCCCAGAGGTAATGCTTAAACACATCTCAGCAGGATCTCATAGACTGCTAAAGTGGATACTAACCCAAATAGTGGGGCTCCTGAGGGCTATGGAGACACCCAGGTTCAAGGGTCAGGGCAGATAGCTCTGGAGTTTGGTGTCTTGCCAGTGGGCCCTACTTTGGAGTTTGTTCTCCTGAGAGTGACAGAGTTGGACTCAATTATGGCTTCCCTACACATGGCTCATCTGTCCCTTCTATTTAAACATATACTTGGTGCTGGCCTTTGTAGGTATATGTCCAAGAGGCTTGAATATTTGGGTTGTCTGTGTGCCAGCTTGGCCCGGAATCTCAGCAGAGTTGCAACACCTACTCTACAGCTCATTGGACTCACCCAGGACAAGTAACAAGGAGGTGAGGATTGTCAACCACCATACTAAGGAAACAAGAGATCCTACAACTGCAAGCAAGAGAGTCCCATCCATCGGCTGTATGGGATTGAAGTCCCCTCTCAGTTAGAGGTAGAGTGGACATCACCATTCCAGAATCCTCAGGATTGGAGAATGAACTATGTATTAGAGTGGGCTTACTGGTATTATTATAGTATTCTACTATAGACATATTGTGATTCTAGCAATGGAAGAAATTACAACATTGATGTGGAGGCAGTGGCCACTGGAGGCTGTTAGGGGCAGGGAGAGGGAAAAACAGTTGTAATACAGGGGCTTTTTTGGGACTTGGGAATCGTCCTGAATGACACTGCAATGACAGATATATGCCATTATATATCTTTCAATAGCCTGCAGAACTGTGTGGGAGAGAGTGTGGTCTACAATGTGAGCTATAGTCCAAGCTCAGTGGCAATGCCACAGAATGCATTTATCAATTGCAATGAATGTGCCACACTAATGAAGGATGTTTATGTGGG
>JAQZBX010066564.1:0-16089 GCA_029593785.1 Cabassous unicinctus
TATGGCCTGTAGGCCAAACCTGGCCCATTGCCTGTATGTGTAAAAAAAGTTTTATTGGCACATAACCACACCCATTCATTTACACACCATCTATGGAGGCTTTAATAAAAAAATTTTAATCAATTTTATTGATACATATTAATAAAGCATACAATTCATCTAAAGCATACAATCAATGGTATTTGGTATAATCACATAGCTGTGCATTCATCACTTTAATCATTATTAGAGCATTTTCATTATTTCAATAATAATAATAAACAAAAAACAGACAAACAAGAAAATTCTTTACCTCTTAATCTCTCTTTGTTTCCCTTGCTGTACATAGCTCCTATTTCTGGCTATTCTTGCACAATTATTTATTTATTTATTTAGCAATTATATTCATACAATCTATCTAAAGTGTATAATCATGAAAATTTAATTAACATAAGTTTAGAAAATCCCTTTTAATTTTTTTTAAAAAATATTTTAAAAGATGCTTAGATTACATAAGTGTTACACAAAAATTACAGGGATTCCCATGTTCCCCACCTCCCACACCTCCCATAACATCCCACATAAACATCTTTCATTAGTGTAGCACATCACCTGCAATGGATATACACATCTTGGGGCTTTGCCACTAAGCATGGACCATAGTTCACATTGTAGACCACACTCTCTCCCACACAGTTCTGCATGGTATATGCTGATGTAAAATGGCCTATATCTGTTATTGTATTGCCACTCAGGATAATTCCCAAGTCCTGAAAAAAACCTGTATTACAACTGCTTTTCCCTTCCCTGCCCCAAAAGCGCCCATTGGCCACTGGCTCCACATCACTGTTGTAATTTCTTCCATTGCTTGAGTCACAGTATGTCTACAACAGAATACTGTTAAGTCCACTCTAGTCCATAGCTCTTCCCCCAGTCCTGAGGAGTTTGGGATGGTGATGTCCACTCCACCTCCAAGTGAGAGTGGGCTTATATCCCATGGATACGGTGGATGGGATTATCCTGCCTGCAGCTGCAGGCTCTCTCCATTCCCTGGGATGGCCGTTGTCCATCATCATCTCCTCACCAGGTGACTTGGGTGAGTCCATTGAGCTGTAGAGTAGGAGTTGCAGCTCCACCAAGATTCCAGGCACAGCTGGCACTTGGACAGGCCAGAGGCTCCAGTCTCTGGAAGTACACCTACGAACTCCTGCATCACATATAAGTTTGAATAGAAGGGACTGATGGACCATGTGCAGGGAGGACTTATTTGAGTCCAACTCTGTCACTCTCAGGAGCACAGATTCCAAAGTAGAGCCCACTGATAAGGCATCAATCTCTGGAGCTATCCCCCCTTATATAGGACCTGGGTGTCTCCAGAGCCCTCAGGAGCCCCTCTGCACTGTTAATCTTTTAATGTTAAGTGTTCTTCTAGACATTTCTGCACATAGGTTTTTGGTGTGTTTACATAGATGTTATCCTGTGTATACAATTTTATGTCCCTTTTTGTACTTAACATGTAAACATTTTTCCCATGTTAAAAAAATAAAAATAATCTGCATCTCTGCTACTTAGAGTTAGCTAAGTAGCTGACTTGTCTATTTGTTTCCTTTCTCTTTTGGTGCCAGAATCTGGAGGTGGAGGGTGAGGCTCCTGCAGGGCTGGCCTGCCGGCTGCTCCTCACTGCCCCCTTGCAGTCACCTGCACTGGTCAGCCACCCTCCAGCCTTAGAATGGGACTTGACCACACACCCAGCAGCCACATCTGTTTTCCTTAGAGGCCGGGAGCCATGACTGGAACTGAGACATCCTTCCTGATTAACTTGGAGTCCACGAAGGAAGCGGAACTATCAGAAAAAGAAGCTTGGCTGGCTCCAGTCTTTTCTCTGAGCCCTCCCTAAGGAGCACTAGGCATGGGCATTTGGAGAGGCAGTCAGAGGTGGATGGAACAGAGGGATGGGGAGGCTGTGGGCAGAAATCCTAGCTCTATGGACAGCCCTCAATTCCTCCCCAAGAACTCGGAACGGGATGAATAGGGCATGGGGGTCACAGCAAAGACTGGGTTTCCTGCTAATTAAGTGGGTGGGTTCTCAGAACATCAAGATTTGGGGCAGGATGGCAAATGCAACACATTTGTTGTCACCAGAAAGACACCCACAAGTGGTCTCAGCTAAAGGGCACCCACAGGTGGTTTCAGCTAAGGGGTACCTGCAGGTGGTCTCAGCTAAGGGGCACCCACAGGTGGTCTCAGCTAAGGGGCACCCACAGGTGGTCTCAGCCCAACCATAGCTGATCTCAGCTAAGGGACACCCACAGGTGGTCTCAGCCCAACCATAGGTGATCTCAGTTAAGGGGCACTGTGATAGTTAGGCTATGTGTCAACTTGGCCAGGTAATTGTGCCCAGTTGTTTGGTCAAGCAAGCACTGGGCTAATTGTAATACAAGGACATTTATGGACTTTAGTTACCAATGAGTTTACTGCATAGATAGCTGATTACATCTACATCAGCCAGGAAGACTGCCGTCAGCAATGAGTGATACTTTATCCAATCAGTTGAATGCCTTATAAGGTGAAGTGATTTCAGCATTCAGAGAGAATTTCCCAGCTCGTCTTTGCACAGCCAGTGTCTCCCGGAAACTCATCAAGGACCTTCATTGGACTTTCATCGGAGCCCCTGGTTTGCAGCCTGCCTGTGGAACCTGGACTTGTGCACCCCCACAGTCACGTGAGAGACTCTTATAAAATCTCATACTATTGACAGATATCTCCTGTTGATTCTGTTTCCCTAGAGAACCCTGACTAATACAGGGACCCACAGGTGTTCTCAGCTAAGGGGCACCCACAGGCGGTCTTAGTCCAACCACAGGTGGTCTCAGCACAACCACAGGAGCTCTCAGCTAAGGAACACCCACAGGTGCTCTCAGCTAAGGGATACATACAGGTGGCCTCTTTCACCCTTCCTCCTGCACTCACTCCCCTCTGATGCTGCCTTTTCCTAACCCAGGCCTCTGACACCTTGGGTATGCCATTTTCCTATCTTTGCCTTTTCATCAAACTAGCAAGCACAGTTAAACATGGCTCCCTTAGTTGCAAGAGGCAACAGCCAAGAAGGAACTTCATTAGCTCTTTTTTTTAAAAGATTTATTTTATTTATTTATTTCTCTCCAACCCCTCATTGTTTGCATTCGTTGTGTCTGTTTGTTGTGTGATGGTCTTCTCTTTTTGGGAGGCACTGGGAACCGAACCCGGGACCTCCCATATGGGAGGGAGATGCCCAATCACCTGAGCCACCTCCACTCCCTGCTTTGTTGCGTCTCTCGTGTTTCCTCGCTGTGTCTCTTGGTTATGTCATCTCACTGCGTCAGCTCACCATGCCAGCCTGTTGTGTCAGCTCACTGTCTTGCACGTCTTCTCCAGGAGGCACCAGGAACCGAACCTGGAACTCCCGTGTGGTAAGCAGGAGCTCAGTTGCCTGAGCCACATCTGCTTTCCTTCATTAGCTCTTGTAACTGAAAAGTCCATGAGCTGGACACACAACAGGTATGGCTTGACCAGGCTTCAAATATTGTCAGCAGAATTGATTTATTGGTCTTCACCTCATGGTTCTGCACCTTCAGGGCTGGTTCCCTTCTTGGATGGATTTTCACCTTGCAGTGGCCAGTAATGGCTACAGCACTGGCTTCCATCTTTTCTTGTTCAAGTTCAGTGGAGGTGGAGGCTGGAATGAGCATTGGCTTCCCTTTTCCTTTGGTTAATATGGTGTCTGCCAGTTTTCTCCACTGTAAAGTCACTATTTCCCCCTTAGTAATTAATAAGTATCTCAATACTGGCCTTTGAATGATGGACACATTGACAGTTTAGGCTTTCAGTCCACTGCCATGCCCCCTCCTTCTGAAGAAACTTCTGTCTTTAGGCCCACCTGCAGAAAAAAGGGCAAAGCAGGGCAGCACAGAAGCAGAGGACAAAAACGGGGCTCAGGGTTTAAAATGTAATCGAGTTCCTATTTCATGAGCTCCAAAACGGGTGGGTTCAGAGATAATCAAAGCAAATAATAGAACTTTTTTTTTTTCTTTTATGATTTGAAGAGAGTGAGTGTGGGCATTTTAAATAAGGTGCCTATTTTATTAAGCCGGTTATTTATGAATGCATTGTTTGCAGATCAATAAAAGCATATTTTGAAAGGTATTTTGTTGCTCGCAAGTACCTGGTATAAGCTTTTCCGATGTGTGTATGTGTATATGGTATATAAAAATACATATAAAAGCATCTGGTATACATTTTTCTCTCTAGTTGGGATACTCCTATTTTTAAAGGTGAGCCCTAATCATGGGCAAGATGCCAATAGCTGTGACTGGTCCCTGTGGAGGTGGCCTGCAGAGAATGCTGGCTTTTGTCATATCTCCTTATGGGAAGCCCCTGTTTTCTTTCCCTCTGTTATCCCCATCTCCTGAGAGCCTCCCTTTGAGTTCTCATTCATAATTTCTGGTATCTTTTACCTAGATTCTGGAAGAATATCTGCGTTACAGAAAGTTTGCTGTTTGCTACTCTCCAGCTACGTCTTTGTAAAAAGAAGGAGAACTCTGTTTGGGGAAGGGGAGGCTGTTCCTCATGAGAAAAACTAAGTGGGGAATTGCGTTATTAGCTTTGGATGCATAACAAAACATGCTAAATCTTAGCAGCTTAAAACAATACTCAGTTTCTTTAGCTTACTTCCTTGGGCATTTCTTCCAGTTTGGACTAACTTGGTGGTCTCAGCAGGACTCTCCCATGAGTCTGTGGTCAGTTGGCAGCTGGGCCGCCAAGGAAACTTGGTTCTGCTTCCTGCGGCCCCCCACCCCCTAACAGGGTAGCTGGAGCTAGTTCCCATGGTGCTCTCAGGATTCCAAGCACATAGCACTTCGCATGCCATTGTTTCATGGGTGGCTCTGCAGGGTGAGAGGGGGCTGCCTGGGGGTGTGTGAATACAGGCAGGGGAATTAGCCTTATTTATTTATTTATTTATTTGAGGTGCCGGCGCAGGGATTGAACCCTGGACCTCGTATGCGGGAAGCTGGTGCTCAACCACTTGAGCCACATCCGCTCCCCGTTATCAGTCATTTTTGCAAGCAATCTATCGCTTCTCAGGTGCTGCACAATGGAAGGCAGACTGTCTTAAGTGGAGTTTTAGGAAGGTTGGAATGTGTTGTGCTGTGCTATCTCCCCTCACTGCTTCCTTATTGGACATATGGTAAAGACCTATGCTGTTTTACAGTGTTCTTTTGCGGCTGGACTTGCGTTTTTGACATGAAGCAGCTGCTTCACAGTAACCAAAGAGAGAGAGTGGGGAGTAAGCTTGCTTTGGTGTCAAACAGGCTTGGTTTGAGTGGAGGCTCTGCCGTTTACCAACTTTGTGTCTTTGAACAAGTCAGGTAGGCTCTCTGAGCCTCAGCGTGTCTGGAAGGGGACACCTGGGCCGGTCATGAAGAGGTTAAGAACCTAAAAGAAGGTAATGGGTGCAAATGCTCAGCCTCAGGAAATACTAACTGCTCTTATTATTAAAGTGATTATGTTCAATAGTGATAAAGCGCCTCAGGCTTGTGGTGGCCTTCAAGGAAGGACCTTAGCTTGGGCAGGATTTCCAGGAGCAGCGACACCCCTCCCTTGTCTTAGGCAGACCATCCCCACTGTACATCTTCTGTGGCTGGAGCAATCGAGGCAGCTGCTCCGTGCTTTGGAGCCAAGGCTGAAACGACCTCTGTGTGGCCCCGTGCAGATGTGACATTTGACTCTTTGGCCCTCTGGGGTAGCTTTCCTTTTCCATGGGCCCTGTCTGCTCGTTGCAGACCATCCTGAATATAAACTGGCCTTTTCCAAGCATGGGTTCCCTCTTTTTTTTTCATATATATTTTTATTTTTTTAAAGAGACAGATTACACAAATGTTACACAAAAAAATATAAGGATTCCCATATGCCCCACTCCCCACACCGCCCACACCCTCCCACATAAACAACATTCTTCATTATTGTGGCACATTCATTGCAATTGATAAATACATCCTGGAGCATTGCCATTGAGCATGGACCATAGTTCACACTGTAGTCTACACTGTCTCCCACACAATTCTGCAGGCTATGGGAATATATATAATGGCCTATATCTGTTGTTGCAATGCCATTCAGGATGATTCCCAAGTCCTGAAAAAGCCCCTGCATTACACCTGTCTTTCCCTCTCCCTGCCCCAAAGCATCCAGTGGCCACTGCCTCCATATCAATGCTGTAATTTTTTTCATTGCTAGAATCACAACAAGTCTATAGTAGAATACCAGTAAGTCCACTCTAGTCCATAGTTCATTCCCCAATCCTGAGGATTCTGAGGTGGTGATGTCCACTCCACCTCTAATTGAGAGGGGGCTTTGATCCCATACAGTCAATGCAAGGGACTCTCTTGCTTGCAGTTATAGGCTCCCAGCACATTCTCTTGATCACATGTACATGTATCAGAGGGTGAGATAATGGGAAGACAACTCACTGTGAAATCAGATGATTCGAATCAGGTTCTTGGTCTTTGAAATGGGTGGCAATAGTGCATCGTCTACAGGCCCATTGTGAGATTGAGATTATACATATTAAAGTCCTCACGTAAGGCCTGGCATGCAGGACAGACCCGCTGCATGCTATTTTGTTACGTTCCCGTTGTAACTGAGGGTTCACTCTTCCAGCACGGCACAATTTCCAAGAGTGATGGGGAGAGTTCCCTAAATCCCCCTAGTCCACACTTCTGCTCTCTGGTCCTGAGCAGGAGGACTGAAATTTGAAGCCACATGTTAACTCAGACCCGACATGGATTTCCAGCACACTGGTCAGCTCTGGTTGGCACCGTTGATGGGGTCCCAGGCACCTCCCCTCCCCCCACCATGCTTCAGGCATCAGATGTCAAGATGGAGCTGCTCTGATGCTTTAGGATAGAAGCTACACTTTGGTGGTGATGGTGGTGCGGGAAGGGGGTTGGCGGTTTGATCATCTAATATCCAGAGAGAAGAAATGAAAGTTGGGCTAAGAGACCATCATTTACTCAGGGAGTATGAATGACCTGACCTACCATCCCAGAAGTTCTGGGAACTTGGGAATTCACCTTTGGCTGTTTTCTTGAGCTGAAATGATCTGTGGGGTGGGGGTTAGGGCCCCTCAGAGGTGTGTGCTTTCTCCCATTATATTTCTAAATCCACTCGGAAGTGGGTCTTGATGAAGCAGACTTATCATTAGTGGCAACAATTTCAGCTTCATTCACAGACCCTTGTAAGTAAGCAGTGTGGGATCCTGTTCCTCAACAGAAAGACACAAAAATCACTGCTTATATGGCATTATTGGGGATTGCGTCATGCCCCCCACAAAAGGCATATTCAGGTCTCAACCCCTGGCCCAGTGAGCGAGGACCCATTGTAAATATAATCTCTTCAAGGTGTTACTTCAGTTAAGGTGTGGCCCACCTGAATCAGGTTGCTCTTTAATCTGGATTGCTCAGTTGTTTATAAGCAGAATGAAATTTGGCCAGAGAGAAAGAGAAGCCATGCGGAGCAGCCAGAAGCTGGAAGTCAACAGAAACCAGACATGAAAGAAGATGCCACAACATGCATTGATTGCCAGGTGATGGTGTGGCAGTTTGATATAATTTATGAATTCTTAAAAAAAGATATTATGTTTGTAAACTGGTCTGTTCCTCTGAGCGTGATACTCTTTGATTGTATTAAATTCAAAGGTTTTATGTTTACTCGATTAAATCAAGATTAGGGCTTTGATTCAGCCATGTCAGTAAGGCATGACCCAGGGTTGAGTCCCTGCCCCCCTTGGTGGGCTGATAGAAACAGACACTCACTCAAGAAGACACACAGAAGAAGATACATGAAAAAAGAGAAAGAGCTCCATAGATGCCAGAGGAGAGCACTTTGTCATGATACAGACGAGAAGAGAACTTTGAGCCCTATGCCAGCCTACAGCTGAGACTGAAAGAAGGGGGGCCCATGGAGCCTTAAGAAGAAGGAAGGAGAGAGCAGACAGAGGTCGCCTGCCATCTTGCTTCAACGCATGTCAACTGACTTTGGTGAGAAACCAACCTTGAGTTGGACTCTTTAAGGCCTTGTAACTGTAAGCTTTTACCCCAGATAAATATCCTTTATAAAAGCCAACAGATTTCTGGTACTTTGCATAAGCACCCCTTTGGCTGACTAATACAGGCAGCAAAACTGTGAGACCCCAAGGATCACCTGTAGTCAGCCCCAGAATGCCACAGTCTTTGGGGAGAAAGCATTCCCTTGCTGACACCTCTATTTTTAACTTCTCTTACCTGCAAAACCATGAGCCAACAAATCCCGTTGTTTAAAGCCAACCCATTATATGGTATTTGTTTTAGCAGCTGAGAAACTAAAACAGGCATTAAACACCAAATTGCTAATAAAACAATTAGAAAGCACATTCCTTTCTTCATTTTATCATGTGCATGTTATGTATCTTATGTCTTTTCTCAAATATGTGCGCATTAGAAATAATGTAAATGGAGTTCTCCATTTAGAAACTATTTCCTTATGTTTCTTGAGTCAGAAACATTTCTTGAAACCTAGACAAAGTTAAAAATTTGACATCACTGTCTTGGAAGCTATCAGTTCTGTACAATTATCCTAGATGATTATTTTTCCCTGAGAAGTTATGCAGGAAACTACCTGATGGTTATATACAGATTTTTTTTTTCTTTCTAGAAACTATACTTATACTCGCCACTGGAAGTTACATTTCTTTGGCTTTTGTGGCACAAAATTACCCTGAAAATGTCCCAGTCATGTATATAAATGCAGCAGCAGTACGTTACAGAAAATAATTGTTCTTCCTGTTAGGTGTCCAGAAATACCAGGAGCAAATGTTTCCTGGTATTGACTATGAGAGGAAAAGGGAAGAAGTGATTAAAGTCAAGACATTTCCATTTGAAGTGATATCACCAACCTCTGACACAAAAATCTCTCCAAGAAACTGCCTCAGCCCTAGCCCTTCCCCTCCCAGCTGGATTTTGTACTTTCCCCTCCAGCCTTACCTCTTTCTGCCATTTCACAGACAGCCTTCAGCTTGGTCATTCATCTGGAATACTTATTTTCTGAAATTAATAAATATGTATCTATGTAAAACATGCATATGTTATGTAATTAGCACAGGACCATTTCAGAACCGTGCTTCACAAATGTATTTAAAACCCAGGCAGGACCCGAGTTTCTGAGGGGAGGGAGAGGGAAGAATAGGTGTAACATGGGGGCATTTTGGGGGCATTGGAATTGTCCTGCATGGCATTGCAATGATGGATACAGGCTATCACACATTTTGTCAAAACCTTAAAATTGTGTGGGGCAAAGCGTAAACTATAATGTAAACTATTGACCATGGTTAGTAGTAATGCTTCAAAATGTGTTCATCAATTGTAACAAATGTACCACACTAATGAAAGATGTTGTTAATGTGGGAAAGTGTGGGAGAGGTAGGGGGTGAGGTATATGAGAATCTCGTATTTTTGATGTAACATTTATGTAATCTAAACCTTCTTTAAAAATAAAAATAATAAATAAAATAAAAATCCAGACAGGGAAGAGCCTCTTGTCCTGGAAGGAAAGTCTAAATTCATTTCCCCACAAGTCACTATTTTTCGTGTCTTCTGCATTCCCCCAGCTGACAGATCTCTCTCTGAAGTTCCTTTAAAGAACGAGGGCCTCTCAGCGCATGGACGAGGGTGGCCACCCAGGTACCGGTGTGTGGGGCAGAGCCCTGGGCGGTCCTGGGTTCCCACAACCCCGGGACCGCTCCGGGCCAGGTGGAGCCCGTGGCGGCGCCTTTCCGGACGCGCCCACCAGGGAGCGCTGGTGCCCCGGAGGGAACGGGCAGCGCGGGGCCGTGTCCTGCGCAAGGGCTCCCCGTTCACCCGCGCGGTCACCCGTGCGTCTCCAGGGCCAAGGGCAGCCCAGAGGGGCCTGAGGGTTTCCCCGAATCCGAAGCCGCGCAGTGAAAAGTCCTGTGCATGCTCACGTCCTGGGGACGTTGCCTGAGATACTGCGTAACGATATTCAAGGCCGGCTGATTCAAGGCCGGCTGAGCGCCTTCCCTTTCTTTGCTGTGAGCTGCCCGAGAAGCAGGAACGCAGGAGTCAGGGACCTTAGGATGACAGGTGATGCTGCCTGCTCGCATCGCATGGGCTCAGGCCCCGGCTTCCAAAGACACGATACCGTTTTGGCTTGGAAGTGCCAGCATGCTTTGGTGGCATTTTTATGCCCTCGCCCCAGGGCGAAATAGAAGGGTAACTTGGCTGGACAAGCAAAAGCCATGGTTACCCCCCTTTCAAAGGAGCTTTGATGACCTTGGGGAACAGAAGTTCACCATTCCCTCCAGGAAAGGCTATTGCCACCTGACATCCTGGGAAGAAACAGCCCTGGGAGGAGTGGAAGTTTCCAGGCTGAGGGCGTATGGGCAGAGTGCATAACGGGGAAGTCCGCTGTGCCCTTCCTTACAGGTGAAAAAATAGGGAAACCGAGCAACCTGCTTTATTCCTTCTCCACACAGGTTAAAGTGAATTATTACTATAGTAATTGTTATTATTGTGGTTACTAATGTTTGTACTAATATTACAAACTAACCAACCAAAATTTATTGAGCAGCCACTGCCTGCCAGGCCACTTGCTAAACATTTTACAAGCCTTAACTCAAGTAATCTTCACAACAGCCACATGACAAAAATATTACGTTGTTCCATATTTTATAGACAAGGACACAGAACCTCAGAGAAGTTAAGTGACTTGTCCAAGGCCACACAGCTTTTTTCCATGGTGGTGGCCAAAGTTAGGTGAAGAAACCTGATTTCAGAGTCCAAGCTTTCTTATTACCGTCTGCTGCTGGACTCCACTGTTTTACTAGTCAGGGTGTTAGATGATCTGATAAATGCCTGGCAGGGTTGCCTTCCAAAGACCCTGACTTGCTAGCAGGTGTGATGAGGTGTTGGAGGAAAGAGAGCCCCTCAGTGTCTAGACTCTTGTCCATCTACTTCTGTCCCAGATGTACTTTCATGTAGGGCCTTGTTGCTTTGTCTCTGCAGCAGTTTAGGGATTGCGATGGTTAATTTCATGTGCTAACTTGGCTAGGTGATGGTGGCCAGTTGTTTGGTGAAGAAAGCACTGACCTGATGGTTACTGTGAGGATATTTTGTACATGGATTTGCATCTATAGCTGGTTGATTGCATCTACAGCTGATTGCATCTACAATCAACAAAGGAGATTGCCCTCAGCAATGAGGGAAGTCTCCTCATCCAGTCAGTTGGAGGTCTGAAAGCCAGACCTGAGGATACCAGAGGTCAGGAAGAAGATTCTTGCCTCTACTTCAGTCAGCTGGCTTCTTTTGGGGAATCCAACCTCACTTTCATTGGGGTTTCCATCTTGAGGCCTGCCCTTTGGAATTCACACTTACCAACCCCCAAGGTTATGTTAACCAATTCCTATAATAAATCTCTTAATATTTACATATATATAAACTCCTGTTGGTTCTGTTTCTCTGGAGAACCCTAAAACAGGGACAAAAGTCACACCCTGTTGAAAAGCTGCAAACCAGATGTTAGATATGCATGTGAAGAAAAAATTTTATTTTCTCTCTCCTTCAACTCAGAAGCTGCCCTTCTGTGTTTGTTAATCCTGGTGATTCTGAACTTCAGCAATGAGCCATTCCAAAGTAGGTTGAGAACTTTTGTCCTAATCTCAAATCCTTGCATTTGCACACAAGTGTGTGGGTTACATTCAAATAGGCCCTACTCTGCTTTTGTGATTTTACTATTATTTTCTTTCAGAACTCTCCCGAGTAGTCTGATTACATTGTCTTTAAAATCTTAAATAATAAAAGTGAACAGAAGCTGGCAGAACAAGCCTGGTCTTTCTCCAAACTGCTGAGATTTCCTTGGATGGGGAGGTGATAAACTTTTACACCCCTCCTGCCTACAGAAATTGCTGTTACTTGATACACACACACACACACACACACACACACCTTCCCAGCTGAAGCTAAGGCACATGTCGCTGGCCTCTTGTTTCTTTCAGAACTCAGTGTTTAGACTTCAGGATGGCCACAGTTTCTGTTTTGAGGGCCAGTGCTTGTTGATTCTTAGGGATTCCTTCAGTTCTGCATTGCAGAGACTCCGGGACTCAGTGGGAAAGAGTGCTGAGTGTCTGTCATGGGCAGGGGAGAAGGGGTGATGGAATGGTGCTGATGGGCCATGGGCCTTTCTAGAAGGCTGACAGGCCTCAGTGCAATTCAGGAAAACAGACTGTTCATCCAATTTCACAGAACTGGGAGGTCAGTGCAGTGTGCCCAGCATTTCCTGCCTCCTCTCTGCTACCTCCCCGCTCAAGACAGCGTTCAGGCTGCTTTCGCCCAACATTTTGTGAGGAAAACTTTTGAACGTGCAGAAACGTCGAGAGAATTGTCGTGAGCATCCACATACCTGGCAATGGATTTTGCAGCTAACACACAACGTTTTTTTTTTGTTTGTTTGTTTGTTTTGTTTTTTATACATCTAGCTGTCCATCTCCATATCAACCCACCTGATTTTTAGATGCATTTCCAAGAAAGCTGTGGACATTAGTATACTTCGTCTCGAACACTCAATTGTGTTCACTACTACTTTATGCCTTGCTTTCTCTTTTGAACCCCTTACAGCTCTTAAATCTACTATCCAATGCATTTTGAAAAATGCACGCAACCACACTGAGCTTCGGAACATTCCCCATCATGCCAGAATGTTCTCTCATGCCGATTCCCAGGCCATCCCAGCTCCCATGCCCTGCCAGAGGCCATGACTTTTTTTTTTTTTTTTTAACCATAGATTATTTTAAATCTACTCTGGAATTCTTTAATTCTGAAGGGAATTTTTTATTCACCCTGATTTCAGGAGAGAAGAAAAGCCAGAACTTCAATCAGATGATATGAAGATAGTGCTAAGTGGCTCATTGTCACGTTCCATGATAACCGCTACTACACGCGGGTTGATTTTGTTGTGAGCTCAGCTCAGCTAAGGTGCTAAATGCTACACACTGCATGACTGAACGTGATGCAATGAAACTAACCTCACAGAGGACCCCTGGAGGGGCCTTTATGGTTTGTTTCAGATGTGGTTACGCTGCTGACTTTAGGTTAAAAAATAATAATGAAAACTGGGAAACTCTCATTCTCATATAATTCTAATATGATAGACAAATATGATGCATTGTTCGTATACTACTATGTTGACCCATTATTATCGAAATTTATTGATACTTACATTCTTAGACACGTTCCATCTCCATCTCCTGCTTTCCGGAGCCTTTCCAAGCTATGTAGAGAACTTTTTGTCCTAACCTCAAATCCCTGTCGATACACAGAAAGAGTGTGGGTTATATGCGGACAGGCCCTGCTCTGTTTGTTTTTTGTTTTTTTTAAAATTTATTTTGTACATTTAATAATTGAAAATATAAACAAAAACTAAAAAGTAAACACAGATGAATAAATATATACATTTCTCAATTAAATGTAATGGATAAATATAAATTTTTTTTTTAATCAAACAATATGTTACACAATATACTTGGTTCATAGTAGCGCATTCATACAGTATTTGTCCTTTTGTGTCTGGCTGGCTTCGCTCAACATAATGTCCTCCAGGTTCATCCATGTTGTCATATGCTTTATGACTTTATTTCTTCTTACAGCTGCATAATATTCCATCGTGTGAATAGACCACAGTTTGTTTATCCATTCTTCTGTTGATGGACACCTGGGTTGTTTCCAGCTTTTGGCAATGGTGAATAATGTTGCTATGAACATCGGTGTGCAGATGTCTGTTCGTGTCACTGCTCTCTGTTCTTCTGGGTATATACCCAGTAGTGGTATTGCAGGGTCATGTGACAAGTTTATATTCAACTTCTTTAGGAGCTGCCGAACAGTCCTCCATAGTGGCTGTACCATTCTGCATTCCCACCAACAGTGAAGAAGTGTTCCTATCTCTCCACATCGTCTCCAACACTTGTAGTTCTCTGTCTTTTTAATAGTGGCCATTCTGATAGATGTGAAATGATATCTCATTGTAGTTTTGGTTTTCATTTCCCTAATCATGAGTGATGTTGAGCATTTCTTCATGTGTTTTTTTGCCATTTGTATTTCTTCTTTAGAGAAATCTCTATTTAAGTCTTTTGCCCATTTTTAAATTGGTTAGTTTGTCTTTTTATTGTTGAGTTGTAACATCTCTTTATATATCCTGGATATTAAACCCTTATCAGATATGTGATTTCCAAATATTTTTTCCCATTGAGTTGGCTGCCTTTTCACCCTTCTGACAAAGTCCTGTGAGGTGCAAAAGTGTTTCGTTTTGAGGGGGTCCCATTTATCTATTTTTTCTTTTGTTGCATGTGCTTTGGGTTTAAGGTCCAAGAAACCACCGCCTACGACAAGGTCTTGAAGATGTTTCCCTACATTTTTTTCTAGTAGTTTTATGGTCATGGCTTTTATATTTAGATCTTTGATCCATTTTGAGTTGATTCTTGTATAGGGGGTGAGATAGGGATCCTCTTTCATTCTTTTGGTTATAGATTTCCAGTTCTCCTAACACCATTTGTTGAAAAGACTGTTTTTTCCCATTAGCGTGGGCTTGGTAGGTTTGTCAAAAACCAGTTGACTGAATAGGTGAGGGTTTATTTCTGGTTTCCCAATTCTATTCCACTGATCGATGTGTCTATCTTTATGCCAGTACCATGCTGTTTTGACCACTGTAGCTCTGTAATATGTTTCAAGGTCAGGCAGTGAAATTCCTACCACGTCGCTCTTCTTTTGTAGAATGCTTTTGGCTATTTGGGTGCACTTACCCTTCCAGATGAATTTGATAATTGCCTTCTCTAATTCTGTAAAGTAAGCTGTTGGGATTTTGATGGGTATTGCATTGAATCTATAAATCAATTTGGGTAAGATTGACATCTTCACGATATTTATTCTTCCAATCCATGAGCACGGAATGTCTTTCCATTTGTTTAGGTCTTTTAAAATTTCTTTTAGAATTGTTTTGTAGTTTTCTGCATATAGGTCCTGTACTTCTTTGGTTAAATTAACTTCTAGGTATTTGAGTCTTTTTGTTGCTATTGAAAATGGAATTTTTCCCCTGATTTCCTCCTCAGGTTGTTCAGTACTAGTGTACAAAAACATTACTGATTTTTGCGTGTTGATCTTGTATCCTGCCACTTTGCTGAACTCATTTATTAGTTCAAGTAGCTTTGTCGTGGATACTTCAGGATTTTCTAAGTACAGGATCATGTCATCCACAAACAGTGAGAGTTTTACCTCCTCTTTTCCTATTTGGATATCTTTAATTTTTTTTTTTTCCTTGTCTGATTGCCCTAGCTAGAACTTCTAGTACAATGTTGAATAACAATGGTGACAGTGGGCATCCTTGTCTTGTTCCCGATCTTAGAGGGAAAGCTTTCAACCTTTCCCCATTGAATATGATGTTGGCTATGGGTTTTTCATATATGCCTTTTATCATATTGAGGAATTTTCCTTTTATTCCTATCTTTTGAAGTGTTTTTATCAAAAAAGATGCTGGATTTTGTCGAATACCTTTTCTGCATCTATTGAGATGATCATGTTTTTTTTCCTTCAATTTGTTAATGTGGTATATTACATTGATTGATTTTCTTATGTTGAACCAGCCTTGCATACCAGGAATAAATCCCACTTGGTCGTGATGTATAAGTCTTTTGGTATGCTGTTGGATTCGATTTGCAAGTATTTTGTTGAGAATTTTTGCATCTATGTTCATTAGAGAGATTGGTCTGTAGTTTTCTTTTCTTGTACAATCTTTATCTGGCTTTGGTATTAGGGTGATGTTGCCTTCATGAAATGTGTTGGGTAATTTTCCCTCCTCTTCAATTTTTTGGAAAAGTTTAAACAGGATTGGTGTTAATTCTTTTCGAAATACTTGGTAGAATTCACCTGTGAAGCCATCCGGTCCTGGACTTTTCTTTGCTGGGAGATTTTTGATGATGGATTCAATCTCCTTAAATGTGATTGGTTTGTTAAGTTCTTGTATTTCTTGTAGCGTCAG
>JAQZBX010066565.1:5155-16190 GCA_029593785.1 Cabassous unicinctus
AAAAAAAAAAAAAAAAAAACACTTCAAAAGATAGGAGTAAAAGGAAACTTCCTCAACATGGTAAAGGGTGTATATCAAGCATTCACTGCTAACATATTATTCCATTGTGAAATCCTGAAGGCTTTCCCTCTAAGATCTGGAACAAGACAAGGATTCCAACTGTCACCACTCTTATTTAACATTGTGTTAAGAGTACTCACTCAAGCACTTAGGGAAGAAAAAAGTTTTAAAATGCATCGGAATTGGAAGGAAGAAATAAAAATTTCACTATTTGCAAAGGATATAATCCTATACATAGAAAACTCTGAGAAATCTTCAACAAAGCTTATACAGCTGATAAATGAGTTCTGAAAAGTGGCAGGATATAAGATCAACATGGAAAATTCAGTAATACTTCTGTACACCAATAATGAGCAATCTGAGGAGGAAATAAAGGAAAATGCATTTACAATAGCAACTAAAAGAATTGAATACCTAGGAATAAACTTATCTAAAGATGTAAAGGACTTGTGCACAGGAAACTATACAACATTGTTAAAGGAAATCAAGGTAGACCTAAGTAAATGGAAGAATATTCCCTGTTCATGGATAGGAAGAATAACTTCATTAAGATGTCTGTCTTAAACAAATTGATTGACAGATTAAACAAATCCAATAGAAATAGCACAGCACTTTTACTGAATTGGAAAAGCTACTTATGAAATGTATTTGATGGGCAAGGGGCCCCAAATAGCAAAAGACACATTGAGAAAGAAAAAGAAAATTGAGGAAACCAACACTACCTGACTTTAAAACATACTACAAAGCTACAGTGTTTAAAAATCCATGATATTGGCATAAGGATAGATATAGTGAACAATGGAACAGAACTGAGAGCTCTGATATAGATCCTCACATTTAAAGTCAAATGATATTTGACAAGGCTTCCAAGCCCATTCAACTAAGAGAATGGCTTCTTCAAGAAATGGTGCTTGGTGAACTGGATATCCATTTCAAAAGAATGAGAGAGGCACATCATCTCACACCTTACACAAAAATTAACTCAAGATGGATCAAAAATATAAATATAAGAGTCAAGACCATAAAGACTTGGAAGATAATGTAGGGAAGCATCTACAAGATCTTTAAACTTAAAAACCAAACTTTAAAACCAAAGCACACGCAAAAAAAGAAAAAATCGATGAATAGGACCTCCTCAAAATTAAAAAGTTTTGCATCTCAAAGGAGATTGTCAAGAAAGTGAAAAAGCAGCCTACTCAATGGCACAAAGTATTTGGTAACCATTTATCTGATAGAGGCCTAATATCCAGCATATTTAAAGAAAGCCTACACCTCAAAAATAAAAAGACCAATAACCCATTTAAAAATTTGGCAAATGATTTGAACAGTCACTTCTCCAAAGAAGAAATACAAATGGCTAAAAACACATGAAAAGATGCTCAACATCACTAGCTATTAGGGAAATGCAAATCAAAACTGCAATGAGATATCATCTTATACTCATTAGACTAGCAACTATTAAAAACCAGAGGACTACAAGTGTTGGAGAGGATGTGGAGGAATGGCAACTGTTATCCACTGCTGATTGCAATGTAGAATTGTACAGCCACTGTGGAGGACAATTTGGTGGTTCCTCAAAAAACTAACTGCAGTACTGCCGTATGATCCAGCAATCCATTCCTGAGTATATACCCAGAAGAACTGAAAGCAAGGACATGAAGAGATATATGCACACCAATGTTCATAGTGGCTTTATTCACTATTGCCAAAACTTGGAATCAACCCAAATGCCCTACACCAGAAGAATGAATAAATAAAGTGTGGTATATACCTACAATGGAATATTACTCAATTGTAAGAAGGAATACAGTATTAACACATGGTATAACATGGATGAATCTTGAGGACCTTATGTTGAGTGAAGCAAGCCAGGCACTGAAGGATAGATTAGCACATGACCTCACTGATATGGTTTAAGCAAATTGAGCAGATTCACAGAGCTAGAGTCTGGAAGATAATTTTACAGGAAATAAAAAGGGAGAAGAAGGTTGTGAGGCAATGCCTACATGAGCAAAATCTATGATAAGGGGGCAGTGTGTAGTTTTAGAGTGGGGGGGCATGAAAGTGGTGTAAAAATACTTTTAGGTTATGTGGTGCTGGTTTGTTAGGGGGTTGAGTTGGAGAGGGTTGTTGGATTCTCCATGGAACTGACAGGAAGGTTGGTGGAAGGAGCAGATGAACACTGGGGATTGGTGGGTACATGGTTGAATCTACAATGATTGGAATGCTCTTTTACCAGTATGGCAAGTGAGAGTTGCTAGTTTGGAATGTTGGATGTGGGGTCATTTGAAACAGGGAGCAGCTGAGGCAGGCTTCTAGAGATTGTGTGAGTGCTTATCTTGCCATAATGTGTTATATCAGTGGGTGGACTCCCATCCTGGGGAGACCTGCTATGTACTCAAATAGAGGGGCAGGAATGTCTCGAGAACATGGGCGGTGCCTATTAGGGGAGGGTAGACCAGTGCATCAAGCCCTCAGCATTGTTCCAAGTAACTATGATTTTTTTTTCCTTCAAGGAGTTAAACCTGGTGGTTGCGTGGGTCCTGAGGTGAAGGGGAATGAGGAATAGAGTAGATGGGACACTTGACCTTTTGGGGGAAATGGAAGTGTTCTATATGACCTTACTATTATTGATGCAGGTCATGTGGAATTGTATTAAAATACAAATGTATGGTCCAAAATGTAAACCATAATGCAAACCATTTAAAATGGTTGGTAGCTATGCTTCAATATTTGTACATCAGTTATAACAAATATACCAGCCACATGTAAAATGTTATTAATAGCAGAAGGGGGAAAAGGGGGAAGAGGTTGGGTATATGGGAGTCCCCTGTATTTCATAAATGACTTCTCTGTAACCTAATACTTCATTGAGGACAAAATGAAAAAAAAAGAATAAAACATAATGTAAGACAATGGGGTAATAAATGGAAGACAATGTTACTGTACATATTGGACAACAGATCTTACACTGATGAAAGGGAAAATGTCAAAAAATTTTAAAATATTTTTTCATTATTTTTAATATCCCAAAATTATTTTAAAATTTTTATATTTTATTTCTTATTTTTTAAATTATCATTACTATTTCATTTTCTTATTAATAATATTTGGCTATTTATTGGCTTCATTTTTTAAGAAGTTTTGGATCACAGAAGGGTTACCACTGTGGCAGGGAAGGATCATTGGTGTGGGTTGTCAGAGATGGGGGATACATGGGAGGAAGTTCATCTGAGCATACAGATAAGGCATATAAGTGAGTTCAAATGTTCATGGGGCATTGCCATGGTAGGTAGAGAGTCACACAATAACCAAAGGAATATCAAATTCCCATACTGTGGAGCTCTGCCATATTGTCTAATAGATCAGCAAGAATCCCCCAAATACAGGGGCAGTGACTAGTAAAGGAGTATGGTCCATTGATGGGCCCTTGTTATTGTGACTGTGCATATGAATCTTTACTCTTGAAATTGAAACTTAGCCTAGTATTATAGGGTGCCTAAGATTTACCTTCTGGGAGACTCCTTGTTCATCAATATGGCCTATCTCTAAGCCCAACTCAGTATGTAAATACATTACCTTCCCCTCAGCTTGGGACATGACTCCTGGGGATGTACTTCACTGGCCCCAAAAGATTATTACCAAGCACCAACTAGCAATACAATTGGAAAAAGACCTTGATCAAAAGGGGTAAAAGGTAAAGACAAATGAGTTTATATGGCTGAAAAACTTCAGAGTGAGTTGGGAGGTCATTCCAGAGGTAACACTTATGCATGTCTCAGCAGGATCTCTTTTACTGCCAAAGTAGATACTATCCCAAATAGCAGGGATTTTGATGGCTGTGGAAACATCCAGACACTATAGTAAGATCAGATAGTTCAGGGGTTTGCTGCCTTGCCAGTGGGCACTACCTGGGAATTTATGCTCCCCAGAGTGACAGAGTTCGACTCAGTTTTTTTTTTCCCCTACACATGGCTCTCCTATCCTTCTACTTGAACCTATAATTAGTACTAAAGTTGGTAGATGTAGGTCCAAGAGACTTAAATCTTTGGGCTCTTCATGTGCTAGCTGGGCCCTGAATCTCAGCAGAGTTTCAACACCTACTCTCCAGTTCATTGGTCTCACGCAGTACAACTAACATGGAGATGATGTTAGACAACTACCCTTCCAAGGACCTGAGAGGTTCTACAACTGCAAGCAAGAAAGTCTCACTCATTTGCTCTATGGGATCAAAAGCCCCTCTCAAGTAGAGGTGGAGTGGATATCACCATTCCAGAACCCTCAGGATTGGGGAATGAACTATGGACTAAAGTAGACTTACTGGCATTCTACTATGGACATATTGTGATTCTAACAATGGAAGAAATTATATTATTGATGTGGAGGCAGTGGTCACTGTAGGTTCTGAGGGCAGAGAGAGGGAAAAACTGGTGTAATACAGGGGTATTTTTGGGACTTGGGAATTTTCAAGAATGACATTTCAATGACAGATACATGCCATTATAAATCTTGCCATAACCTAGAGTATTGTGCGGGACAGAGTGTAAACTAAAATGTAAACTTTCATCTATGCTTAGTCTATGCAATCTATGATTGCAAAGACAGATACAGGCAATTACACATTTTGTCAAAGCCTATTAAAGTGTACGGTGCAAAATGTAAACCATAAGGTAAACCTTTGACCATGGTTAGTAGCAATGCTTCAATATTTGTTTGTTATTTGTAACAGATGTACCATACTCATATAAGATGTTATAATTATGGGAAAATGTGAGAGGGGGAAGGGGTGGTGTATATGGGGATACCCTATATTTTCTATGTGACTTTTCTGTAACCTAAAGCTTCTATGGATATAAATGGAAAAAAATAAGACACTGGGGGAAAAGAAAGAATATATGTTAAAATAAACATAATCATATTACAAATCAGCTATTTACAGTTGCCTTAAGGAAAAGAAAGCAGGTAAAAACAGAGTGAATTAAGCATGCTATTTTTCACTCAGTGTTCAGGAAAGACAAATATATGATGTGAAATTTACAGAGGCACCTCATGGAAGAGAAAGTAGGAGATATGAGGATATAAGAGGAAGTTTGGAGCAAAGGAGAGAACATCCAGGGGAAAGACCCAAAAAGTCTTGTTTTGGATTTTCAGGGTGAATAAGGTACTCAGTGTAGCAGGGAAATGAGTAAGAGGACAATGAAGAGAGATGGATTCATAGAAGGTTTAAGAACAATGCAGGCTTGCTGCTGCTGAAACTTCAAACTCAGGGAGTCTTTATCCATATGGTGAACATCTCAAACTTCATTAATTTGTTTGCAAAGTTATCTTACCAAATGGAATGGAATTATTCCAATTGCCATTTGTAGGATTGTGCCCAGACTTCGTTTTATAGGAGACACCTAATGGAGTATATGAGCTCAGATACCCCTGATCTGAGGAATTCTCACACCCCATGAAACATGCACATCACACACATGCACACACACACTGAATGCACGCTTTGGCATCTTAGGGCCAAGTTAACACCATGCTCTTCTCAAACCCAGCCACACTGATTATCCCAGGAGTAAATACAATCCAAGCTGACAACATCATATTTTCTATTTCCCAAATATTTACAAATGGTGCTCTAAAATTCCAGCTGACCAGCCTTCCTGGGACATATGAACATGTTGCTCCCTTTTGTTATGGTCACTTTCTGTCCTTTGTTTAAAGAAACATAAAAATCTGCTCAATAATTAGAAAGGAAGAAATTAAAAGGACTTGAAGGAAAAGGAAAGATATAAACTCATATATTCCTTGAGAGACTGTGATGAAGAAAACCTTCTTTGGTTCTGACGGCATTCTAAGTCCAGTTATATCCCTCTGAAGCCCAGATAAACTAATAAAAGTACAAAAAGCAATTCATCCAAAAGACAAAGATAGTGATATCTTTTCACAATGTTAAGACACTCTATAGATTAAACACTCCAAAAGTACAAAGAGCAAAGGGAATTAAATAAATTTCACAATTGAAAATATACAAGTAAAAAATAGTTGGGTTTTTTTTTGGGGGGTGAAGCATGTGAAGTCTTTTTAAATGATATAAAATTCAAAATTTTTGGAACCAGGTAAACCTGATTTTGAATCTCAGATGTGTGATATATTAGGTGGTTAAATTTTAACCTTAAGATTTTCATCTATATAATAGGCATTATGGCATCCTTCTCCTAAGATATTTAAAAGACATAATCCATACATGTGAAAACCTCAGCATCACTCCATTCTCTTGGCAAAAAAATTGGTTATCACTGCTAATGAGATAAGGCACATTTTCCTACTGACTCTCAAATGTTTCCTTATTTTGGCATCTCTCAGACTCTACTCAAAGACCTATTTCAGTTCCTCAGGATACCTTCCAGCAGTTGCATACTGGAAACTATTCTAGATTATGAAAAGAATAAAGGCAACCTCTGGTCCAATGGGAAGAAAAATACTTTCCAAATCATGGCAGAAGATGATGCAATTCCAAAGTTAGATCTAATCTCAAAAGACCAAAAGGCGCAATAAGGAAAACAGGTGTGAAAGATAGGTGGCAATAAGTATAAAATGGTGAACTATTAACTCAATGGAAGCAGAAATTTCTAAGTTTGAAAAGCAATGACAGGAACATTATATGTAACACTGAAAGATGTTCACACATTTCCCCAAACATGTCTTTACAGACAAAGAAGAACTAAATGGCAAAGAGCCAAGTTGGAGAAAAACCTGCAGTTCTTTGTTTGAATGATTACTTTTTTAAAAGACCATAAAGAAGAAACTCAGGTACTAGAATAGAAAAGTAAAGAATTGAATAAACAATTCATGATGGGGAGAGTAAATGACCAAAAAATATATAGTTAACTTTATCTATAAAAGTATAATTGCCAAGTAAATGTTGTAATATATCCCATTCCACCCATTAAAACAAAATAGTATTTTTCGGTCAATACCAGTATAAGAGTGTATGTCTTGAGAAATGCTGTTACAAGGAAATATCTAACTCAATTGGACATTTCCCATCATTTCAGACACTTATTTAAATATACCTCAAGTGAAATGTTAAAGCAATGCCTCACTTCACTGTGCATTCTACCACTGCTAATACTCCATCTCCTTATTCCCAACTAACTGCAAATCTCCTTGTGCAGATATTCTGCTTTTCCTGGAACTGCTTTATCCCTGCAATTCCCTTTTCTCAATGGGCTTCCATTCCTATCTCTTAGTTATCCAGAATGAGTCCCACATTGCTGACTCAAATGAACACTTCCTTTTTAAAATAATATTAAAAACTTTCATTAACTGAGAAAGTGGGAAAACAAGTAGAAGGATCTCTTAGCTCTGGACTAGGCCAGATTGGCTCCCAGATGAGCTCAAGTAAAAGTTCTTGGCTTCCATCTACCCTGACTCTTCCTTGCAGGATCTACTGGGCTCTCTGGCTTACCTGGATGGATTCTGTAAGGAGGACTTCCTGAGGAAGTATGAATTCCTCCTTGGGTGGTTGGTGATGGAGAGTCAAGCTTTATCCCCAGTCAAGACAGCAGGAAAGAGTTAGGCATCAGTCTTCAAACCAGACTTAAGAGTCCCAAAACAAACAACCATGTGGTGTTCAGCCAACGGGCACACAATGTAAAGAATCACAGCAAAGGAGATATTTACAACTTCCCTATATTTGCTCATAAGGCACCTTTCCCTCTTGTTCCAATCCCTGAACAATCATTTCCCTGTGGGACACTGGTCTGGACAGAATGAAAGTTTTACTTACTTATTCTCTGTTCTCCAAACACCATGTTATGAGTCAGGGGAATCCAGGTTTTATTGTTCCTCTTCTAAGAACTCTCCTGTCTTCCATACTTCTAACCTGGCAGCAACTTACCACATTCATTGACTTAAAATTTACTCCAAATGTTAATACTGGAGGTCCCATAGTGACTAGGTCTCTTTGGTCTCCAAGGCACTGACGTGGACTGAAAATACAGCTATAGTAGATGCCATAAGAAAATTACTATTCTCCTCTTCAACAAATAGAAGAATTGTGTTCACTTGGCATAAAACAATGGATGCTACAACTCTTTAGTTCATTGTGCTATTCCAAAGCAATTATCAATATTATATTTGTAACAAAATTTAAGTCCAGAAATTTATTTGCTCATCTATAAAATGGCTGCTGATTATAATAAATATATTTAGAGATTTTTATCTTTCATATAACTTATAGTGAATGTGTCTTTTAATTTCCCCCCATATCCTTAAATGATGCTCAGTTAATTTAGTTAATAAATGCAGTATAATTTACTTTTGTAGACTCAAAAGAAAACTAATACATATATATTAATTTTTATTGTAGAAAAATAAATATAACTTAAAAACTTGTGATTTATTCCTTCCAAGTATACAATTTACTGGTAAAAATGAATTCACAATATTGCACTATAGTTAACATATATTACCTAAAGTTTACATCACCTCAAACAGAAAATGTGAAACATTTAAGCAGTAATTTTCCATTTCCCTTGCCTCAGTCTCTCAGTAAACTGTAATCTACTATTTTTCTCTCTGAATTTGCTTCCTCTAAGTATTTCATATGAGAAAGATCATACAACATTTCTCTTTTGTATCTGTATTATTTCACCCAGCTTGACGTCTTCAAGGTTTATTCATGTAGGATTAGGTAACAGATTTTTATTCTTTTTTTTCCAAGAAATTTTATTTAGGTGAAATTTATATAACATAAAAGTAACACTTTTAAAGTGAACAATTCTGTGGCATTTAGTATATTCACAATGTGGTACAACCACCACATATATCTGGTTACAAAACATTTTCTTCACCCTTGAAGCAAACCCCAGACACATTAAGCACTTACTCCCCATTCTCTCCTTTCTCCAGACCCTACCAACCACCAATCTGTATTTTGTCTCCATGGATTTATTGATTCTGGATATGTCATAAGAATAGAATCATATAATGTTTGACTCTTTGAGCCTGGCTACCTTCACTTAGCATAATGTGCCCATGGTTCATCAAATTTCTAGTATGAATCAGTACTTCATCCGGGGTTTCTCCCGCCTTTTCTTTCTTACGGCGGGAGAAGTAGATTGAAGCCAGGTGTTTAAGGCGTTTAGCTGTTAATGCCTACTGATGTTGAGCATCTTTTTATATGCTTATTGGCCATTTCTCTATTGTCTTAGGAGAAATAATTTTTTCAAATCCATTGCCCATTTTTAAATTGTATTGTTTGTATTTTGTTGTTGAGTTGTAAGAATTCTGTGTTTATTCTGTATATTTAACCCTTATCAGGTTTATGGTTTCCATGTAGTTTTTCTTTTCACTCTTTTTTATTTGAGAAGTTATAGATTCATGGAAAATCATACAGAATATAAATATATCCCATATACTGAATCTGTTATTAACACCTGCATTAATGTGGTAAATTTGCTACAATTGGCGAATTATAACATTATTACCTAAAATCCATTGTTTACATTAGGGTTCCATTCTGGAGTTTTACAGTCCTATGGTTGTTGCTTTTTAAAAAATGTTTATTCTTCCAACACATATGCAACCTAAAATTTCCCATTTTAGCTTCATTCAAATATATGTAAATAAATTTTCCAGCACAAATTTTATATTTTTCCTCTGAATTGATAAGATGTACATTTATATTGGGAATGTTGCCCTGGGAACTCATTTACAAAGATGCATTCTGAAGCTATGAGAATGAAATCATCTCAAAGATTTCCCCCTCTTCATTTGGGTCACTTTCCTTGAGTCACATCTACTTTCCTGATCCTACTCATCCCAATAGGTATTTACTTATTTCAAGACTATAAATCATTCATTTTTGTAACTGTAATGTCTGTTAAAGATCTTGCATGTAATAACTTTTCCCAAACTTTCACTTTTAACTTTTTCCTTTCTTGGAACACAGCTGATTCCTTTTCTGTACTTCTCAAAATGTTTTTTTATGCATATTTTCAATCATGCACAACAGTAGAGAGAATAGTAACATGTACCCCACAATTTCAATGGTTGTCAATATAATAACCTTCTGGGTGCACTTATACTTCCATTTTTTGTTGTTGTTGTTGTTTATTTTCTGCTGAAGTATTTTAAAGCAAATTCAAGACATCTTACATATAGATTCACACATAGATGATTCAGTATATGTATTTCCAACAGATAAGAACAATTTTTCAAATTAATCATACCATTTTCAAACCTAAGAAAGTTATTTCTTAGTCTTATCTAACACTCAGACTGTGTTCTATTAGCCCTGCCTCAAAAAGTCTTTATACAATATTATTGCACAAATCATGATCCAAACAGGTCCACAAGTTGCATTTGGTTGGTTGGTGTCTTAAATATTGTTTCCTTGAAAAAACTTAATACTTTTGGCTGCTTTGGGTTTGAAGTCCCAGACTGAATCAATATAAATGAAATAGATGCTGTGTTAAAAATACTGGCTTTTATTTGATTCTGTGCTAGAGATATAGCAAGGAATGGATTAGGACCCTTTTTTATTTTCACATTATTATTAACTAAAGTCTATACTTTTCATATATTTCCTTAGGTTTAACCCATCTCCCTTTGCTCACTGCCTCTGCCTCTTTCCTATATGCTTGCAGTGATGAAATTGTTTTGTTTGATGAAAGATTACTGTGTAGGTAGTGCTGTGTTCCATTGTATCCCATAAGTATCATGGTATCTTATTGCCCCTCCTTTCATGATGCCAAGATTGATCAATGGGTCAAGGAAATGTCATCCAGTCCCATCCATTTTAATATGCCCTATCAATCTTTCCTGTAATAGTTTTAGCAGCTCTTGATCCTCATTACTGTAACCATTACTTGATTCGTTAGCTCCCAAGTTCTTTTGACCTGACAACAGTTGTCCTGGAGAACTTGCTAACTGGCACAAGTTGCTTCAAGTTAATGTTACATATTTTCTATCCTTT
>JAQZBX010066566.1:0-16215 GCA_029593785.1 Cabassous unicinctus
ATATGGTAAACGGGTGCGCTATCCATTGCGCCACAGCCGCTTCCTGCCGTGAGGTTGCTGCATCAGCCCACCGCACCGCTCAGGCCGGCGTGCCCTCACAAGGAGGCCTCGGGGCGCGAACCCGGGCCTCCCATATGGTAAACGGGGGCTCTATCCACTGAGCCACACCCGCTTCCCTATTACTTACCTTTGAACCTAAAAATCTAGACATAATCCAAACACAATGAAGACAATGCTCAATGGTATTAGGGGACAAATTATTAACCATAGAAGGCTGGAAGTGACAGCATCTGTTTTAGTTTGCTGAAATGCAATACACCAGAAATGGGTTGGCTTTTACAATGGGGATGTATTAACTCACAAGCTTACAATTCCGAGGCCATGAAAATGTCCCAGTCAAGGCCTCAGCAGGCGATGCTTTCTTCCCCAAGACGGGCTGCCAGCAATCCTGGGCTCCTCTGTCACATGGCAAAGCACATGGCAGTGTCTGCTGGTCTCTCTCTTCTCTTCCGGGTTTCGTTGCTTTCAGCTTCTGGCTTCGGTGGCTTTCTCTCTCTCTTTGTCTGAATTTCATTCTCTTACAAAGGACTCCAGTAAGAGGATTAAGACCCACCCTGGGCTATGCCTTACTAGTAATCTAATCAAAAGTTTCCACCTACAATAGGTTTACACTCACAGGAATGGATTACCTTTAAGAACATGATTTTCTGGGGTCCATCCAGCTTCAAACAGGCAGATCATCTATTAACTATTTCATAGTGAATGAAACTGGAATCTTAAATGTCTATGACTTTTTGCTTTTATCTAGCTAGTTTGTTGAAGAGACTAGATTACTATTGAGTCTGTTTTACCCTCTGGTCAGCATTTTTTCACCATATTAAGGGTTGTCTTCTAGTTGACCTATGCTGGTTTGCTTGTATTGGTTGTTAAAATACTGAAATATTTCTGAACCAGTTGGTAAGGAGTGTCTACGCCAGTCCCATTCTAGCAGGAAATATCTGTGCTCTACCTCCCACCCCACCTGCTATGTGGTTTCACTTCCACCTACAGCTCTTCAGCAGCTCTCTTCAGGAAGGCTTCCCTTGGGCTCCTGGAGCTGCTCGAGCACAAGCACAGAAGGCCAGAAGTACCTGGGGATTTATGTCCCTGCCTACTGTGGCCTTTAACCTCACGACTAAGAGGTGAAGAGATGGGAGAGCCCGGCCCCTTGCCTCTGCAGCACAGCTTACGCTCCAGAGCTCCCCTGTGGGGTTGATCTAAAGCTCCTCTCTGAGAGGCTTTGCCTGACCCTGCATCCTTGCTAGGATCCCTCCTCTCCCCTGCCCTGCTTCCTCCACTTTCTTAATGGCTCTTCCCTGGAAACATGTCCTTAACAACCCATTTCCACATGAATATTCATCTCAGAGCCTCCCTCTAGGGCACCTAATTATCTAGGAAAATTCCCCAATGCCCCACCTCTCCAAGGCCACCCTGCCCCTCCCGTGGAATGTCCCATATCTCCCCATGACCTAGAAATTAAAGGGTTAATGCTTGGCTCAGCACAGGTAGGTCCTCCTGGACCCTCTTCCAGTGCCGTGACCAGCATTTGTTCTGAATCGTCAGTGCCTGAGCCATAGCACTTGTTAAATATTTTGAACCTACTGAAGTGTTAGGACAGTAACTGGAGTGCCTGCTCCATTCGCAATTTCCAGTTTCTGGGAAGAGTCATAAATAGAGGCAGGTCTCCCTTGGCCAGTTTGGGCCACATGAGCCTGACATTCTGGCCATAGTTAACTCAACTAGGGGTAGATACCTCATCCAAGCTGGGCCAGTCTGTTTCTTTCCCCAGAAACTTGAAATTTGATCCAAGAGACACAGAGTTGGGGCTGAGTCACCATACTGGCTTCATCATCCCAAGGGGAAGGTCCGTGAATGTCTCAGCTCTCCAGGGCTTGGATATTTACCTCTTCCAATTGCTGTCCAATAAATCCCCATTTGTGCTCACATTTGTGAGAGTAGCTCTCTGTTTCCTGCAACCAGAGGACCCTTAGCTAATATCCTCTGTTAACATCTGGAATGAATGCTGCTTGTCTGTCTTGTTCACAGCCTCAGCACCTAAGGCCGTGCCTGACATGGATTGGGCACTCAGCAAATATTTGCTGCCTCAGTAGACAGCTTTATGTAGGAAACAAGAGGCACCTTGAATATATTGTGCATATAACATGATACGATTCTGGCCTATATGCAGACTTGAAAATGGGGAAATAAAGGCCATAAACTGAGTTAAGCTTGCCTTCCTTTTGACAGCGTACAAAGCATCTGACCTATATTTTTCAAAAGCGTTAAGGTCATGAAAATTTTTAAAAAGAAAAAAGCTGAGGAACTGTTGCAGATTAGAGACTAGAGAGACGTAAAAATTAAATGCAGTGTGTGATGGTGGATTGACTCCTGAATGGGGGAGAGGGGGAGATTACTGTAGAGGACATAACCAAACAATTTGAGAAATCTGCATATGTACTGTGTATTAGATAATAATAGTATTGTTATCAATGTTACACTTCTGGAATTTGATAATTGTTCTGTGATTGTTGAAGAGAAGTATTTAGGGAACAGGTGTGGCTCAAGCAGTTGAGCATCCACCTCCCACATGGGAGGTCCTGGGTTCGGTTCCCGGTGCCTCCTGAAGAAACAAAAACAAACAACAAGCAAAACAAACGATAAAATCAACTCAGGGGAGCCAATGTGGCTCGGTGGTTGAGGGCTGGCTTCCCACATATGAGATTCCGGGTTCAATCCCTGGCCCCCGATACGCAAAAAAAAAAAAAAGAGAGAAGTATTTAGGTGAATAGCTGCACGATGTCTTCAACTTACTCTCAAATGGTTTAACAAAACTAATGATAATAATCGATATATATTTCTTATATGGGGAGAGAGCAAATGAGTCAAAATGTTGATAATTGGTAAACATGGATGAAAGGTGTACGACACTTCTCTGAGCTATTCTTCTAACTTTTCTGTAAGTGAAATCGTTTCAAAATAAAATTTTAAAAAATTTAAAGATTGTCTTCCAAAAGGGATCTTGTGGTAGTTTGTGATGGAATGTATCCCAGAAAATCATGTTCTTAAAACTGATCAATTCTTTTTTTTTTTTTTGAATCATACAATATGTTACACAATATATTTGGTTCATAGTAACGCATTCATACAGTGTTTGTCCTTTTGTGTCTGGCTTGCTTTGCTCAACATAATGTCCTCCAGGTTCATCCAAAACTGATCAGTTCTTGTGGGTGTGAACCTATTGTGGGTGGGACCTTTTGATTAGATTATCTCAGTTAAGGGCCTTTTGATTAGGTTACTTCAATTAAGGCATGGCCCAGGGTGGGTCTTAATCCTTTTACTAAAGTCCTTTATAAATGAGATGAATATGAAGAGAAAGACAGAGAGAAAGCCACAGAAACAGAGAAAGCTGAAAGCAACAAAACCTGGAAGAGAAGGGAGAGACCAGCAGATGCCGCCATGTGCCTTGCCATGTGACAGAGGAGTCCAGGATCACCAGCATCCAGTCTTTGGGGAGAAAGCCTTGCCTAATGATGCCTTGATTTGGACATTTTCATGGCCTAAGAACTATAAGCTTATAAGCTAATAAATCCCCATTATAAAAGCCAACCAACTTCTGGTATATTGCATTTCGACAGCCTAGCAGACTAAAACACATGGGGTGACAGAGATGTCCCAAAACTGGGTTGTGGTGACAGTTGCACAACTTTGTAAATTTACCAAAAATCATTGAATCATACACTTAAAATGGGTGAAATTTATGGTATGTATAAATTATATTTCAATAAAGTTCCCCTGCCCTGAGATGGCTCCCTCATCTGTTCGCTTGTTGTTTTTGCTCATTGTTTTTGTTCATTGTCTGCTTGTTTTTTCTTTAGGTGGCACCGGGAACCAAACCCAGGACTTCCTATGTGGGAAGCAGGCACTCAACTGCTTGAACCGCATCCATTCCCTGCCCGTTTTGGTTTTGCTTGTTGTCTGTTCATTGTTTGCTCATTGTTGTTTTTGTTGTTTTGCTCATTGTCTGCTCATTGTTTTTGCTTGATGTCTGCTCGTTGTTTGTTTGTCTTCTTCAGGAGGCACTGGGAACTGAACCTGGGACCTATCATGTGGGAGGTGGGTGCTCAACTGCTTGAGCCACTCTGCTACCCAATAAAGTTTTTTTTTTAAAAGATTGCTTCCACCTCTCCCTTTCTTCAACTTCCCTCTAATTCTGATGCTTCTCACTAGATTTAATCTCACTGACTGACCCACTTGTCACCTGTCCCACCAAAGAGTGAAATGAACCTGGATCCTTGGTGGGCAGAACTATCACTGGACCTCTCAGAGCAGCGCACAGCCTCAGCTCTTCGCAGACACCTCTGCAGAAGCCCACATCCCTGCTGTTGAACAATAATCCCATCCTTGACCAATAGCTTCCTAATTGGGCTACCGCCATCCACCCTGATGCCCTCCAACCCACCTTCTGTCCTTCAGTCATTTGATCTTGCCATTCCCATGCCTCAGAATTTTTAATTGCTTCCCATTTTTATCTGTGAGGGTTCATTTGCAGAAATCTGACTCGTGGCTCTTTCAGTAAAAGAGGAATTTATTACAGAGAATTGGGTGCTTATACAAACTGTTAGAAGGTCAGGGGAGTGGGTTCTAGGCTGGATTCCGAGGAATGACTCCCAGAACGTGATCGAACCTGCCCATCAAGGAGTTATTACCTTGGTCACAAGGTTGGGAATAAGGGAGCTATGGCTGGAACTGTGGGCCCCATAGATGCAATCATGGGATGAGGATATTGCTACTGCTGCAATGGTTGGCTCCACAGCAATGTTGCATTTCCTAGATCTGCAATGATAAAAAAAAAAAAAAAGGCCCCACATCCTCTTAGGACATTGGACCTCTGGACACTGGACACCTCCTGAACATGTTCCTGATGACTGCCAGCAGCAGAAACCGCAGACAGAGTTGAAGTGCCGATTGCCTCACTTCCATGCCCCAGATCTCATGTGAGGGCATCTGTCTGGCTGCACATAAATAGTATCTGGTATCCTGGTTGCAAGGGTTTCTGGGAGATGTAGTTTTTAGCTTTCCTTTCAATTTCCACACTCCAGTAAGGCATGGTGCAAGAGTAGAACAGCTGTGGAAGGCCAATTTTTCAGACTGTTGCTCTTACGATGGACTCAAAACTACCTGATTTGGGGTGGTAATTTGAATTATGTACCCCAGAAAAAAAAAAATCAAGTTCTTAATCCAATCCTGTGGGTGTGAACCCTTCTTTAAAAAGGACCTTCTGAAGATGTTCTTTTTAGTTTAAGGTGTGGCCCAAGTGAATGAGGCTGGGCCTTAATCCTGTTACTGGAAGCTTTACGAAGACGAAGCCACTTGGAGGAGCAGAAGCCGGAAGTCAGTGAAATGGGAAGAGAGAGAGGAGACGATGCCGCCATGTGCATTACCATGTAATGGAAAAGCCAAGGACCCAAGGAGCGCAGCCAGCCAGCCCCAGGACACCACAGTCTTCAGGGAGAAAGCATCGCCTTGCCGACACCGGGATATTGGGCTTCTCCTAACCTCAAAACCAGAGCCAAGAAAAATGTTAAAATTGGTGGATCTGGGGAAGCAGGAGTGGCTCAGTCGATAGAGCCCCCGTTTACCATATGAGAGGCCCCGGGTTCGCTTCCCGGGGCCTCCTTGTGAGGGCAGGCTGGCCCGCACGGCGCGAGGGTCTGATGCAGCGGGACCTCACAGCGAGGGGAAGATAAGCAGACACGGAGAAGACACACAGCGAATGGACACAGCAAGCACAAGCAGCAAGGGAGGGGATAAATAAATAAATAAATAAATCTTAAAAAAAAAAAATTGGTGAATCTGGGGTATCTGGAGGGATAGAGGGATGTTGGAGTTCTCTGTATGGGGTTTGTATTATTTTTGCAACTGTCTTGTAAGTTATGAAATTATGTCAAAATTTTAAAAAGTAAAAAACAAAAAACAACCTTGGGTCAATAAATTCCCATTGTTTAAGCTAATCCATTTAGTGGTATTTGTGATCACAGCTGGGAAACATGGTTTGGAACCCTTTTCGTGGTCTGGCCTCTACCTACCCCTGAGCCTCTTCCCTCCGCATGTTTACCCCTTGCTCTCCCTTACTTTCTGCCTTTCAGGCCTTCATATTTGCCATTCTCCCTCCCACCACAGGGCCTTTGTACATGCTGTTTTCTCTTCCTGAGATACTCTTTATCTACACTTGCTTCTCTTGACCTAGTCCATGCCTATCCCTCCTTTGGGATATGACATTTCTTTTTGGAAGCCTTCCCAACTTCCCCATCTCCTTCCTGGTACCCCAGGTATAGGCTCTTATAGCACCTTGCACTTTCCTTTGTAGGCACCTAGCACAGTTGCAGTGTTAACAGTTGTTGGTCTGATTATTTCATTAATAATTGGTTCTTGGACTAAGCTGCAGGATCCATGAGATTAGGGACCTTGTTTGATTCTGCTCTCTGCATCTGGAAGTGTATAGAAGAAACTCAAGGACTGGAGGTAAGAGGGAAGGAAGGCTATTATGTTTCATTTTATGTCTTTCTGTACACTTCTGCATTTTTTACCATGTCCATGTTTAAAAAAAACATACTTTATTTGGAAATAATTTCAAATTTACAGGACAGTTGCAAAAATAATACATACCCCATACAGAGAATTCTAACATACCCCCAACCCACACCCTGCCCAATAACCAGAGTCACCAATTTTAGCATTTTGCCACATTTGCCCCATCATTCTATCAATCCATCATCCATCTACCTATCTATCTATCTATCAATCCATCCATCATCCATCTATCTATCTATCTATCTATCTTATTTTTTGAACATTTGAGAGCAGGTTGCATACATCATATTCCTTACACAGACAATACTTCATGTACATTTCCTAGGAAAAAGGATATTCACTTATGTAATCACCTTAAGTGCAATTATCAAGTTTAAGAATTTTAACATTCATATAAAGCTTTGTATCAACATAAGTCTATATTCTAATTTTTTCTTATGTCCCAATAATGACCTTTTGAGCCTTTCGTCTTCCTTTCATACATGCCATCCAGGATTGCATTTAATTGTCATTATCTCTTTAATTTCTCTTTTCTTTCTTTCTTTTTCGACTGTGGAAACATAAACAACATAAACCTTCCCATCTCAGCCTCTCCCAAGTGTACCATTCCGTGGGATTAATCACATTCACAATATTGCAGTATCCTTCAACCATCCATTACTAAGACTTTCCCTTCAAGCCAAACAGAAACCTACATTTATTCCCATTGCCCCTGCCCCCCATCCCTGGAAACCTGCATTCCACTGTCTGTCTCTATGAGTTTACATATTCTCTGATATTTTCTTTGTGGTTACCATGGAGCTTAAATTTAATATACTAAATCTCTAACAATCTCGTTTGGTTTGATACCAACATAACTTCAATAGCATCCAGAAACTCTGTTCCTATACCCCTTTATGTAGTCCTTGTCACAAGTTACACCTTTATACATAGTCGAAAACCATTGATTTAGCCTTAGGTTTTATGCCTCTGCCTTTTAGATCCTGTAGGAAGTAAAAAGCGGTGTCACAAAGTCATTATCTTTACCGTCAGTCAATTGTCTATTGTCTTTTCCTTTCAACCTGTAAAACTCCCTTTAGCAGTTTTTGTAGGGCTGGTCTAGTGGTGGTGAACTACCTCAGCTTTTGTTTATCTGGGAATGTCTTAATCTCACCCTCATTTTTTTTTTCTCTTTTTTTTTCAGGTACCAGGACGGGGGATTAAACCCAGGACCTCGTATGCGGGAGGCCAGTGCTCAACCACTGAGCCACATCGGGTCCCTGAGTTGGCTCCCTCATCTGTTCACTCATTGTTTTGCTTGTTATTTGCTCATTGTTTTATTTGCTCATTGTCTGCTCGTTGTTCTCCATCATTTTTTTAAAAAGATTTTATTTATTTATCCCACCCCACCCACCCCCTGCTGTTTTGCGCTCGCTGTCTGCTCTCTTTGTGTTCTTCTTTGTCTGCTTGTCTTCTCCCCAGGTGGCACCGGGAACCAAAAACGGGACCTTCCAGAGTGGGAGGGAGGCGCTCAATCTCTTGTGCCACCTCAGCTCCCTGGTCTGCTGCATCTCTCATTGTCTCTCCTCTGTGTCTCTTTTTGTTGCATCATCTTGCTGTGCCAGCTCTCCACGTGGGCCAGCTCTCCGCTCAGGCCAGCTCACCGCATGGGCCAGCTTGCTTTTCATCAGGACGCCCCGGGAATCGAACCCTGGACCTCCTATATGATAGATGGAAGCCCAATTGCTTGAGCCACATCCGCTTCCCTGTTCATTGTTTTTTTTTGCTCATTGTCTGCTTGTTTTTTGCTTGTTGCCTGCTCGTTGTTTGTTTGTCTTTTTAAGTAGGCACTGGGAACTGAACCTGGGACCTCCCATGTGGGAGGTGGGCGCTCAACTGCTTGAGCCACATCTGCTCCCTGCTTGTTTTTGTTTTTTTGCTCATTGTCTGCTCATTGTTTATGCTTGTTGTCTGCTCATTGCTTTTGCTTAACGTCTGCTTGTTTGTTTGTCTTCTTTAGGAGGCACCAGGAACCAAACCTGGGACCTCCCATGGGGGAGGCAGGTGCTTAATTGCTTGAGCTACGTCCACTCCCCCTCACCCTCATTTTGAAAGATGATTTTGCCAGATGCAGAATTCTTAGTTAGCAATTTTTTGCTTTTAGCACTCTAAATATGTCATCCTACTGCCTTCTTGTCTCCATAGTTCATGAGAAATTGGCACTTAATCTTATTGAGACTCCTTTGTACGTGACATGTTGCTTCTCTCTTGTCACTTTCAGAATCCTCTCTTTATCTTTGGCATTTGATTATAATGTGATATGGCATGGGTCTATTTGGGTTTGTCCTGCTTGGAGTTCACCGAGCATCCTGGATGTGTATATTCATGGCTTTTGTTAAATCTGGGAAATTTTCAGCTATTCTTTCTTTTAATATTCTCTCTTTTCATTCTGGGTCTCTTACAAAGTGTATATTGTTATGCTTGATGGTGTCCCACAGGCTTCTCAGGCTTTGTTCACTTTTCTTCATTCTTCCTTCTGCTCCTCAGACTGGATGATTTCAACAGTCTTATCTTCAAGTTCACTGATTCATTTTTCCGCCAGCTCCCATATTCTGTTGAATGCCTCTAAGGAATTTTTAAATTTCTGTTACTATGGTCTTTAGTTCTGTTTGGTTCCTTTCCGTAATTTCCATCTCTCTATTGATACTCTGTTTGTGTTAATCTATTGTTTTCCTGATTTCCTTTAGTTCTTTGCCCATATTTTCCTTTTGTCCTTTGCACATATTTAGGAACATTTTTTAAAAGTATTTGTCTTGAATGTCCCAGGTCTGATCTTCCTCATTGATGGTTTCTAGTGCTTTAATCTTTTCCCTTGCCTGGCCATCATTTCCTGTTTATTTGCATGTTTTGTAATCTTTTATTGAAATCTGGACATCTTGATATTTTAACTGTTCTTTCTGGAATTTATTTATTTATTTTAAAAGATTTATTTATTTATTTATTTATCCCCCCCTTGCTGCTTGTGTTTTACTGTGTCCATTTGCTGTGTGTTTCTTCCGTGTCTGCTTATCTCCCCCTTGCTGTGAGGTCCTGCCGCATCAGCCCACCGCGCCGCACGGGCCAGCCTGCCCTCACAAGGAGGCCCCGGGAAGCGAACCCCGGTCCTCCCATATGGTAAACGGGAGCTCTATCCATTGAGCCACACCCGCTTCCCTCTGGAATTTAGACTCTGAGGTGTCTGCTCCTTAGGCTTGTATCCAGCTAGTGTTATGACAGAGCTCTCCTTGAATGCCAGGAGCTAACAGGAGAAGGAGGAGGAGGAGGAGGAGGAGAGAAAATACTTACCCCAGTTTTTGCTGATTGGCCTGTGCAAATGCTCTCCTTTAGAGATTATCCATACAATGAGTTTAAGAGAATAGCTCTAGGCCAAAACATAGGGACCTCCCAGATTGTTTCTGTGCCTGTCTTTTGTCTTGAGCATGCTCATGTGGCCCTAGGAATCCCCCCATTTACACAGATATAAATGTCCCCTCTTTTCATGCTCCCAGTAGGTGCTTGAGATTGCTCTGCTCCCTCTGGGACCAGGCCCAGGGACTCACACTGGGAGCTCAGGCCAACTCTGTGCAGAGTGGTGAGGAGTGCTCCGAGATCCTACTGCTCTTAAGCTACCTTTCTCTTGATTTGGTGCTTGCCCTGTTACTGCAATCCTTTAACTCAGGGGTTCTTAATCAGGGGTCCGCGGACAGATTTCAGGGGTTCTGTGAGCTTGACTTGAAAAAAATCACTTTATTATCTTTATTTTCTCTGACTTCGAATTGAAATCTAGCATTTCCTTCACTTATGAATGTATGCGATAAATTACACACTACAGTTGTTGCATATCTCGAAAAATCACTTACACTCATCCATACTTTGAAATTACAGTAGACCTGACCACTAGTTGAGTGTCATAAAACTATCTGCCGTTACATTCTGAGAAGAGGTCCATGGTTTTCACCTGACTTGCAAAGGGGTCCGTGGAACAAAAAAGGTTAAGAACCCCTGCTTTAACTGTTATCTGGAGCTTTGAGAAAGATGTTTCTGCCAATTCTTGCTGGTTGTTCAAAGCTCCTGTGAGGGGACAGAGCCCTGAAACTTCTCACTGCCATCTTCAAGGGGACCTATGTTTATTTGTTTTTTAATATTAAGATGTGTAATAGAATTTTGGAGGGGTGGTTATTTTCCTGGAGTGGTTTGGTTTCAAGGCCAGAATTAGAGACTTTGAAACCTTTAGAAATTGACTCTCAAAATCTGTTGATTTCTAGTAATGCATTGACTGGGGTTGCCTAGAAAGAGTCTAGATAGAACAGGTATAATTTTCACTGGAATCCTTCTGAGTGGGACAGAAACCTTTCTAGGGTAAGATACTTCAAAACAGGAGGAACCCAAGCTAGAGAAAAATAAGGGATGCTGGACTCCCCCCAGTGAAACTCAAAATTCTATTAGTATAATAATAAGAATAACCTTCCACTTTAAGGCTAATGTTATTTTTGTCTTTACTGTATTTTCTAATTACTCTAAAAATAAACATGCATTAAAAATGATAAAAGTTTTTGTAAAAGAGAAAGATGATTTAATAACACCTAATCCAACATTTTTCTCCACTGAACCCTTTGAAAAGTAAATGAAAGATGGGTTAGAGAGATAGCAGTGAAATTGTGCAAATGTACTTAATAATCTTGCAAGTAGAAGCGTGTGCTTCACTGCCTTCTGGCATACACAGTTGTATGTATTCTAGTCCAAACTCTGTCCCAATTCAGAAACTCCTTCCATATCTGGGATGACACTCATCTAGTGCCAGTGAAAATACTCGGAGCTTAGAGAAAAATAAACATTTCAGCATTAACCTTGAACACTTAAGTTAATACAGAGGGATCACAAAAATTAAATTTAGAGGACCAGGTGAGAGCGTTCAATTGAGAAAAAGGACTTCCAGAATTCAGTTAAATTATGTATTCCCTTTCTTTCCTGGTTGCACTGAAATCAACAATGCTTGGAGGAGAGAATTCCTGCTTTTGTTCATCAGCATTTCCCTCCAATTAATTAGCCTTTCTCACGGCCTATCTTCCTGTTTCCTAATTGTAAAATATTTAATGTACTAGTTAAATAGGATTAAGGAAAAGAATGTGAATTCAGGAGGTCTCTGATATAAATAAGAGGTTAGTCACCTGCTAGCGAAATAAACCAAAATAAACCATTTGAGGACCATCTGTGATTTCTCCAAGTCACTGTTCAGCCTAACTCCATTTCCTTTCACTCTAACAACTCCATACTCTACATTTCCCACCGCCCAATTCAATATCTTAAGTTAGGAATGCTAAGCGATTGCAGTTAGGAATTTTACCTAAATGAAGAGAAGATGGCTACAGCCAAGATACAGGTTTTTTTTTTTTTTCTTCTTTTTTTTACACTGCTAAAATGAACCAATCCTACTAGTAAGGCTAAATAAATTTAGGGATAGAAGCTAATGAACTAATAATACATGATATTGCCACAACTCTTCTCAAGCACCTCAAAAGAGAAAACTGGGTTTCACCTCCAGAAATCAAGTTGCTGCCATCGCCAGAAAATCAGGCCAGCAGCAGAGTGTCCTTGGGCATAAAAACAACTGGTTTTGCTGATGGCAGCTTCTGTTGAATCATCAGTAAAAGGTAGAAGACATGGGAGTAAACTGTGACAGTCAAAACAAGCAGAAATACAGGGGAAAAAAAAAAAAGTGGGCAGTCCTTTCTCCTGCTTGTCAGCAAAGCAGCCTGTAGTTATTTTGCAATAATTTGAAAGCTCAAGCAAACAGAATAAATCCTTTAAGGATTTGCAGCTGTTTGCCACTTAATTAGGAAGTCTAGGAAAGCCAGAGGCTTCGGAATAGGGTACATGAATCCAAAGAAAAGGCTTTTGTGTGAGCAGGACAAGAAAATGAGCTGAAACTTAGAAAACCTGTGAAATGTTTTCATCTTCTGCCATTTGAAAGAGAAGGATCTGTGACAGCAGAGTCACATGGACTTAATAATAGCAAAGTCTGTGAAAGACACCTAAACATCGGAGGGTGTGATAGCTAATGAGAAAGAGGCCTTGTCTTCTGTTTCCAAAACATTACCTCATTTTGCCCTCAGGTGGCTATAAAGTGCCCCTTTCAAAGCAGGCAAACGCCCGTTTATTAATTTGGCCTGGTGAAAACAAAGCCACGTCCTCACTTTGAATATAGAAAACCTGAAGACAGTCTTGCTTAGGTGTTTCGATTTCATCCTTGTAATAGCAAGATAGGGCAGCATTTATTGAGGGCCTACTATGTGCCAGGTACTTTGCTAGGCCATCATACACACTGTCACAGACTCTCCTGGCCAGCCCACTTCCCATATTTAAAAAAAGAAAAAAAAAAAAGGGGGGAGAGAAAACTGAGTTTCGGAGAGGTTAAATGACCTTGCCCAAGATCACACGGAGAATCTAGACTGGAATACAACTCTGACCCCAAAGCTCAGGCTTCTCACAGCTAAGAGATGCCTGATAAAAAACGGAGTTGTTTTCTGCCTCCAGAGCTGCAGGGAGGAATCCACAGGCTGCCCCTCACCTTCCTTACAACTTAGTAAATAGCACTTCCTTGCTAACTGTGGTCCTCAGACCAGCAGCAGTAGCAGCACCATCACCTGGAAGCTTCTTGGCCATGCAGAAACTCAGGCCCCACCCCAAATCCAGTGAACCAGAATCTGCCCTTTAAAGTTTTTTTTTTTTTTTTTGCCCTTTAAAGTTTGCGAAGCACGGGTCATCTTCCTCACTGGTACATTTATTACATGCCTTTATTTTTATTTTTTTTAAAGATATATTTCATTTATTTATTTCTCCTCCCCCCTCATTGCTTGCACTTGCTGTCTGCTCTCTGTGTCTGCTCGTCTTCTTTTTAGGAGGCACGGGGAACCGAACTCGGGACCTCCCATGTGGGAGGGAGGTACCCAATCACTTGAGCCACCTCTGCTCCCTGCTTGTTGTGACTCTCATTGTGTTTCCTCATTGTGTCTCCTCGTTGCGTCTTCTCGTTGTCTGGCTCGTCTTCTTTAGGAGGCACCAGGAACCAAACCTGGGACCTCCAATGAGGTAGGCCGGCTCCCAACTGCTTGAGTCACATCTGCTTCCCATACATGCCTTTAATAAAGAGCTAATTATCCCATGAGAAATAGTTTCCTCGCCCTTCGTCAAATCTTTGACTTTTAAAGGAACAGTCACTTCCACCAATGACCCCTTGCCAGACTGGAAAGCCCCATCAAACAAGCAACAGGAAGAAGGTTTTGCATATAAGGCTGCATTTACAAGCACCTGCATAATACAGGTAATGCTAAATATTAACACCTAAGATTAGTGGAGATTGCAGGAGGAGGATTCTCATTGGGTTAAAGGTCACTTGCTTACAAAACCTTTCCATTCAAGGGAGCTTCAAACAGTCTCTTGAGGAGGGGCCATATGGTGGGAGGGACAAGGCAGGAGGCTGGGAGGAGGGGCACTATTAAGGTGACTCCTGCAAGGTGTGAATTCTGTCTTCTGTGCTTCAGCTTAGGTGATGACCAGTTACGGGGACCAGGCTCAGGAGGATTCCTTTTCTAGAGGGTAAGATGGACATGGGAAGAGTTTCTTAAGGCTCCAGGTTTTTGGAAAGAACAAGGGTTTACTAGGCAGAGGGCTTTACTAGGCAGACGACTCTCTTATTCAGTAAGAGAGATCAGAAGAGAAAGGGTAAAATTAAAACAGAGCCAAGAGGAGCAGATGTGGCTCAAGTGGTTAAGCACCTGCTTCCCACATGGGAGGTCCCAGGTGGGTTCGGTTCCGGTGCCTCCTAAAAACAAACAAACAACAAGCAAAACAAACAAACAAAAAAACAGCTCAGGGGAACCGATGATGTGACTCAGTGGTTGAGTACCGGCTTCCCACATACAAGGTCCTGGGTTCAGTCCCCAGCCCTGGTACCTCAAATAAAAAGTAAAAAAAAAAATAGAGCCAAGAGGTTGGTAAAAAGAAGAGAGTAATTCAAAAGGGAGTAGAAAGGGAGAAGAAATTCTCCTGAACCACACAAGATTATCTATTCTCTTTCACTGGGATCACCTTGTTTTTTGAGATTTAAATAACATTGATTCCTTCTTCTGATTCTTTGGGACCCAAAGCCCTCTCAAAAGTTTCTTCAAATTGGCCAGGAGCTTATGTTCTCATGGTTAGTTCAGATTTATAGTTTCCACATTTGCTGGAATCTCTCCTGCAAAACCCCATGCAGTGATTGTGCCAAACACAATACATGCTTTTCTTATTCAATGCTCAGAGTGATCCTGCCTGGGAGAAATTTTATCCTGATTATTTTACCCATAAGGAAATGGTACCTCAGAGAGGTTAAAGAAGGAGAACAAAATAATATAGTTAGTAAGCAGAGGAGGAGCCAGGGTTTGAATTTGTGTCCCCCTGACATGGTGGTGGCCGGTCACCAGGGCAGGCCCCAGGGACCCTTGCCTCCTGGTGTTTGGGCCTGTGTATCTCCTTCCCCTGGAATCTGGACAGGGCCTGTGACTCGCTTTAGCCAACAAATTCAGTCAAAGTGATGGTTTGCTAGCTCCAGGCCTTAGCTCTTAGGAGCCCTGTATTAGCCAGCCAAAGGGGTGCTGAGGCAAAGTACCAGAAATCTGTTGGCTTTTATAAAGAGTATTTATATGTTTATTTGGGTTAGAAGTTTACAGTAACCATAAAGCGTAAGTTACTTCCCTCACCGAAGCCTATTGCCACGTGTTGGAGCAAGATGGCTGCCGACGTCTGCAAGGGTTCAGGCTTCCTCTTCCTCTTAAGGCTCCATGGTCCCAGCTTCTTCCAATATCAGCTGTAGGCTGGGATAGGTCTCGTCTCTCTCCCGGGGGCTCATTTCTCTCCGGGCTCAGCTGCTCTGGTCTCTCCACTAGGTCGGCTGTAGACTATCAGGCTCTCTCTCTTCCTGGGGCCTCTGCTGTGTCTATGGAGCCGTCTCTATTCCTCTGTGTTCTTCTCCTGTGTGTTTACTTCCCGGGGCTCCAGCTCAAAGCTCCAACTCCTCTGCCGTGTCATTTTCTCTGTGAGTTCCCACCCACCAAGGGGGAAGGGACTCAACGCCCTACTGACGTGGCCCAATCAAAGCCTTAATCATTACTTAATCAAGTAAAAGTGAAACCTCTGAATCCAATACAATCTAATATGCCCAGAGGAACAGACCAGCTCACAAACACAATCCAATATCTATTTTTGGAATTCATAAACAATGCCAAAGTGCCACAAGCCCTGAGCTACCACACAAGAAGGCTGGTCACCCTGCTGGAGAGACCATGTGGAGAGGTCAGGTTCTGAAACTGCATGGAGGAGAACCCAGGAGACCAGATGGAGAATAAGCTGAAACTCCAGACAGATGACCCATTTAACAGTTCCCATCAGTCCCCAACCTTTCCAGTGATCCTAGGTGAGACATTATGGGCATTAGGCCCCAGCAGATATAACACAGAGCAGAGACAACAGAGCTCTGCCCTTTCAAATTCCTGACCCATATAATTGTAAAAATAAATAAATAAATAAAAT
>JAQZBX010066567.1:0-16129 GCA_029593785.1 Cabassous unicinctus
TTCCCGAGGGTCACTAAGTTTCTGGGCGACCCACTGGGAGTGACCGCATTCCATTAACACAGCACCTCACGTGGCTGGAACAGTTGTCATGTGGCTGTCATGGGAACCAGGCATTATTTTCTGAATGCTTCCAGGTGCTGTCTTCAATTCATTTAATTTAAAGGCCAGGATTTAGTAAATTTGCTTCTTTTTCTTTATTCCTAAATGCTAACATGTGGCCGGCAGGGATGTGTCCTAGTCGGCTCAGAATTGTAGGAACTCTTCTCATATAGGCTGAGTGCCCTGAAGTCCTTGAAAAGCAAATCCCCAGGATTCCTCCAAATTCTAAAGATCTTCAGACTTCTAACCTCGGTTCCTTACCAAGCATGTTTCTTCAGCTTTAAGGACTGTGCAGGGCACACATTGGGCAGCTGTTGATGTGGAACGCAGCCACTATTTAACGACACAAAGCAGGCTTCTTGTAGAGCATCACTTATGAATGGCATAGCTAGTTGAAACTACAGGGAGAAATTTAGTCCCTCTGTTTGCATCTAACCCTTCTAAGTGGGTATTTTATCCCAAACTACACCATCTCTGTGCCTTTTGTGACCAACGTATGGCTCCCCACACACATGGAACACCTCCTGGAGGCCACTGTGGACACTCCTGGATCACGGAGCATGCTCAGAAGGATCCAGCTCCACAGGCCCAGAGACCAAGGCACCGCCTTTCTTTTGCTCAGAGCCTAGAACAGAACTGGGCTGCTCATTCTGCTCTGGCCATAAATAGGCTCCAATAATCTTGATGGTGTTGATAAACTGCTACTCTTTGTTTTTGAAAGAACAGTTTCCCTCTCACTTCAACAAGGAAGAGGCCACACCTTCTTACCCCTCTTACTCCTCTTGCCTTATCTCCCTCAAAGACCAAGGATGCAGCCATATCTTGAAGGGAGAGAGCTGTTTGAGATTAGATTGGCTCTCTGTGGAGAATGGGAGTTGATCTTCCATCTGCAGGTACCCAAGACCACAGGTGAGCTTCTTGTAGGAAACAAAGCTGTTTGTTTCTCTCTTTGAGGCATGCCTTATTCCTCGCCCTTCATGTTGTTTCTTATGTTGGGCCTTCAGCAACGTTGGTCCCATCTTTCTCTCTTTTGCAGCCTTCTCATTGGTGGGTTAGGTGCTGAGAGCCTGTTGACCTGATTGCTATCTCCAGGTATTCCTACAATAGGCATTAAAGACAAGCAGCCCAAGTTCTCACTGGAGCCCAGCTTCTGCATGAGCCATTGTACACATCACAAAGCCTCTCTGTGGCTGATTTATCCAAACTCTAAAATGGAAATAGAAATCAGCATAATTATAAGCTTGATTCCATGGGTAAAGACCAGCATAGAGCATATGCAAGATAGGCCTACCATTATTATTCTCAGAAATGGCCATCTTGAGAAAAAAAGCCACTGTGACCTACAACGAGATCTAGAAGCAGCTTCATGAAGGATGGAGAAGCTGACTTGGTGTGGGGTCCCTCCATCATGTACATGGGGATGGTAGTGCTTTCTCCCAGGAAACTCCTACCTCTTGGCCTTCTCAGTTTCCTTCATGGGCTTCTCCTCTATACCTTCCTCTAAAAGCCTGGCACTCTCCAGAGCTCCACCTTGACTCTCCTATTCTCAGTCCATGCTTTTTCCTAGAGTGATCTTACCCACTTCCTTGGCTAAAACAATGACCATGTTCTCCAGACAAGGAAACTTGTCTCTCTATCCCAGAACTCTTTTCTGAGGTCTTGACCCCACTGGACTTCCATTTAACATGGAAGTCACCATCTCTCCCTTCTCACCCCAAACCTGTTCCTCCCCTGTGTTTTCTCTCTAACTAAACCTGAAACAAAGGAGTCCTCTTAGGCTCCTTTCTCTCTTTCATTCCGTGTTCAGTAATAGTCTTCTCCATTGCTACTGTCCTCCCAAGCCAGCTTCAAGGGCTTCTTGAATCTGTCTCCTGCCCTTCACTCTCACTATCCTCCAGTCCAGCCTCGGCATTGACAGCCATCATCCGTCCAAAGTGCCCATCTGATTGTGCCTCTCTGCTGCTCAGGGTTCAGCTGTTTCTCATCACCCACAGATAGTCTAATCTCCTTGTTTCAACATCAACTATCTCAATCATCTGACGCCCTGCCTACCTGCTATTCACCTGAGCGTTTGTCCTACACTGAATGCTCTCTTGCCTCTGTGCTTTGTTTATATACTGTTTCTGCTTCCTGGGAAGGCTTCCTCAATATTGTCTACCCAGCAAACTCCAGGTTGCTGCTACTTTGTAGCTATCTCTCCTCACTCCCCAAGGCAGACCAAAGTGTTCCTTCTTTGCTCCCCTAAAACCTGCGTATACTTGGCACTTACCGTGCAGCTATCATAATTTCTTATGTGAGTCAGCCATTTAATCTCAGGGTTAAAAGTTCCTTGATGGCAGAGACATCACAGAGCCTGGCCCATAGTAAGTACTCAATAAATGTTGAATAAGTGAATATCAAGATGCCTACACTTGGCAAGTTCAGCCCAGCACATAGCAAAAGCATCTTTATCTTTCTCACACAGCAAACAGGAGAGTGACTTTCTAGTTTGGGACCGTCCATTGGCATGGCCATCAGGAGCAGCCCAAACGAACACAAATGGCTGTGTACCAGGAAACAGTCAGGAGCCAGGAGGCAAGTGTGCCTTCAGTCATGGGTTAGCTCTTCCAGGAAACATCCCTGCTTCTCCCCTGTTTTTATGTCTGTGTCTTCTAGTCATAGCTTCCCAGAATGAAAAAGGAAGGTCTAGGGTTATGTTAAGTGATTCTCAGTATTGCATCCAACAGTGTGGCATCTGGACCATGCGAAAGGGCCTGAACATTTAGTTGGGGTTTGTCCCTGGCCAGTTTCTTACAGAATCCAGCATCCAAGTCATTGGAATTACTGGCTTTGGGAGAGTAAAATAGGCAAGGCTCCTAGTTTCTGGTTTGTTCCTCTTTTAAAGAAGTTTTGTTTTAATCCCTGACAAGGGAAGGTGCCTTGCCACAAACCAAGAGAGAGGGGCCAGGAAGGGTGTGAAAACTTAGTAGGCTATATTGTTAACTGAGATTTCCCTTTCTCTGTCCACCAATTAATGCTGCAGGAAGGAAAACTCTTTAAGCACATGGTACTCTACTAGGCACCAAGATACTTGCTCTAAAAGCGAAGTCAAGGAGTACCTGTTTCAGGGGACATATGGTCCAAAGGAACTTGTTTCCCAGGCACACATCCTGAAGTAATTCTTCAGGAAGGCCTCACTTGTTATGTTTTAAAGTTGTATAGGAACTTTTTCTAGGAAGTTGCGTAGGAACTTACTCCCAATGACCTGATTTTTACTAAATGATAAGGAAGCCTTTTCCATCCCTCTAACCCAGGGATTTAGTTGTCAAAATAGATAAACAGAAATTAGAAATTTTCCAAGCTGATCTTTGTATCCTATTCTTCCTGACTTATAAAACACCCAAGTTGTCAACTTGACTTAAAAGTACCCAGTTCACAATACAGTTCAGTAGCTCATGATTCTGTTTGCTTTATATCATCAGTGCTTTTTGCATGATTAAGCTGTAGGGCACCTGGTGAAAATTTGGCCCATGTGGTTACTTCATACTCTTTTGTGATGAATTGTGCCCAATTGTGGCTTTGGGTTACCCAGACTTCTCTGAATCATGATCATTGAGTTTTCTGAGCAGCAACTTGTGGTCTTTCTAAGCCAGTTCTTTTCAAATTAGCATTTCAAAGATGTAAATAACAAACTGAAACCTGATGACAAAGAGGTAACAGTGGTTGGCCTAAAGGCATAGCTGTAGGCTCATTGTTGCTCACTTTCAGAAGCATTAGCATTGTTTCAACAGCAACAAAAACATGGTGGAGAATAGAGTCTGGTAACATTGCTCCATGATGTCACAGGAGGAAAAGTCCCAGATTACCGAGCTGGTATGTCCTGGACTCTTGCTCCAACCCCAGTTTGAGCTGAGGAGGATGTAAAGAGTTGGTACCATGGGCCTGGGAAAGTCCTGTCTCTGTGGTTAATGACGGTCCCAGAGGAACGTATTTAGCACTTGTCACAGTAGGATGCAGGACTTACAAGCACAGAATGAAGTGATTCTTGCCTGAGGTGACTGAGCTTGTTCTTAAAACATCAATTACTATCCAATCCAATTTTCCCCCAAATTCCCCTTCTTTGGCTTTCATGTTACTATAAATCAAGAAGTAACCTCACCAGGCCCACTCTCCCCTCCTACAACTTTTGAGTTTCAGAAGATCAACTCCTATCCATATTCCCTAAACCGAGGTTCGGTTCACCTGGGAGGCAGAGTCTGATTTTAGAGTGGACAGGCCTCTTTAATCCATCCAATTGTCTACTCCAAACATTGAAAAATGTAAAGGTTCCCACATATTTTAGAGTGTTTGAGGTCTACATCAATGCCTCATAATGAAGCACTTAGCAGTAGACAGACTCTTGCAATCAACATGGTTAGTAATGGATAATACCTCATAGAAAATAACATGAATAACATTTACCCAGCGTCTTAGCATTTCAGAGTACTTTGCAGTCACGGTTTATCCATGCATTACCTGATGGATTGGTTGGTCCTCATTTTACAAGAAGGTGATGCAGTGTAAGAAAAAGCTGGGAATCAAGAGACCTGTGTTCTAGTCGTCATTTCATCACATACTTACTCTGTGATCTGGACTTAGCAACTTAGTTTTGCCATCTGTAAAATGAACCAGGTGTGAAGGTTGGTCTAGAGATTCTCAAAGACCCTACCAGCACTTTGTTTTGGTTGTACTTAGCAAGGTAATAGGTCTCACGTGGACCTTTAATACAGTTACTATTCAATTTTCTTTGACTCTAGAATACCAAACTTGGGGATTATTTCAGATGTTTTGCAATCTCCATTATCCTATGGTCTAGCCAATCTTTGGACCTTTCAAATCCTAATACTCTTTCAAAATTTGTGATTGACATTCAAGGAAAAGGTCAAAGACACATCCCATAACTTGGAAAAGTGGTCAACTGACACACCCCACTAGAGTAAGTTTTTGGGTCCAGGATGCCCTTTTTCCCACTCGAGTATAGGAAAGCGGAAGAAAGGCCAGGCTAGGAGTTAACAGTGATTCCACCCATGGGGTGCTACAGTTGCCTGGTTTTACTATCACTATGGAAGTGGTGGAAATAACATGTGGAAATCTGCATTGAACTGAAAATGGAATTACCTTGAGGATGTAGGCTTACCATGTATAGTTTTAAACTCTAAGTCAGTTCTTTACAAATCAACAATGAAGTGGTCCAGATAAAGCAGTGGCTTCTTGCCACTTTTTTGGTCATGAACGCCTTTGAGAATCTTATGGAAGCTATTGACAACCCTCTGCCCAGAAAACAAATCATACATTCACAAATTGGGACAAAACCCCTGGACCCTAAGTTAGCAACCCTAGTGTAAAGCCTTGTGGGCAAAGTAGAATAAAGGAGCACAACAGTAGGAATGTCAAGGCTGGACTGGGACTTCTGAAAACAAGTAATAACATAAAGATTTTTTTTTTCTCTCTTTTTTTCTCTGACCATCACCCTCTTTTCCTTTCTCTATCCCCACATCTTTTGTCATCTTTTCTCTCCCCATCTCTTGCACATCTTGCACCATAGATGTTCCAGCCTGGTTAAAAAGCCTCCGCCTGCACAAGTATGCTGCACTTTTCTCCCAGATGACCTATGAGGAAATGATGGCCCTCACTGAGTGCCAGCTGGAGGCTCAGGTATGTGTAGCAGGTGGCCGTTCCCTGAGAAGGTGCCCCAGGTGGAACATGAAGTTCAAGTCCTGGTCAGACCTTGTTTGGACCCGTACTCATACCCCACTTAGTACCTTACCATTTTCTAGGAACCACCAGGTGCTGACCAGCATTACATGGTGAGTAAGGCTGGGTTCTTGCTTACTGGGTCCAATAGAAGAGGGAAGATAAGCGGATTAACCATAGGGTAATTAATGGTGAGATAAACTGTTATGAAAAAGATGTAAAAGAGGTACACTCTCTAAGTTCAAGGGTGCTAGAGAGGACTTGGTGGAGTCTCCTAGAAAAGCAACATTTGACCAAGGCCTCAAAAGAGCCTCTGTCCCTGCTTTTGCTCACCTTGCTCCCTCCCTCCCCATAGCTGACCATGGCTTGTTTGGGGAATGACAGATTGGTGTGTGTTATCCACTCCAGTTATAAGTCAGCTAACGTCTAATCAGACTGGCAAGCAGAAGCACCAGTTCATGCCTCAGGCAAATGCATGTTCAGACTGGTCTTAGTTGAGATTAGAGTAAATTGCATGCAATATGTTTTTCCTTCTAACCCTGAAAAACGTGGGACCATCATTGAGAATGGGATTTCCCCAAGAGTCAGATTTCATTTCCCTTCTGCATGACCTAAAAGGACAAAGTTCCTCCTTCCATCTGAGGCATTTTTCCCCAAGTGTGGCTGCCAAAGGCCAGTCAACAGAACCCCTGAAACGAAGCATGTTTCCTACCATGCTGTGCTCGAGTAAATAGAGCTGACTGATGTCTTTGTTTCCCTTGCTTAAAATGCTATTTGCCTGTTTCGCATTGACTTCAGTTTCCTTTGAGCAATGATTTCAAAGAATTAATGGTCTGAACAGGCTAATAATATTTCCCTTACAGGAAGAGGAGATTGTGCCATTTGGGACATAGCTGGTCTGGACGCATCCATCCCAGCAGATCACTGGTTTCCCGCCGCGTATTCAGTACCCTCGGTTAACCTCTGCAGGCCTGGCTGAATACCAGTATTGAGATGCTAAACAAAGCCTAAAGTCACTGCACATTCTCAGAGAATGAAAGGCACTAATTTCAACTTCCTAACACTTCTCCCATCGTCTTTTGAATCTCGCTTGCTCCTTGAGATCCCAGGGATTGATGAAAACTGTTTCTAAGTGCATTTTTGTGTTTGGGTCAGAGTTGAGAAGAAGTCTAAGTCATCAGTTGTTCGACTTAAGAAAAAGCAAGAAATAATTGACATAGAGGGCAAAGCCAGAGGCCAGCACAAACTTTTCAGAGTAATTTCATTCACTTGAACCCCAAATCAAGGCTAAACAGAAATATGCCCCCTAGTGCTTCATCTCAGAGAGTGGGTTCATTTGTCAATGCATCTTAATGTTTCTGAGTAAAGGAGATGCTGCTGGGGTTCCCTGTCTTTCCTTCTTTAAGAGGGGTTCTATGGAGTAATTGCAAGAAGTCACCAGAAGTTTGTATGGGAGACCTGATTTGAGAAGGAACCTTCTATTTGGAAATTTGCAGTGTCTTTAATCAATGAGTGTTCAAATTCTTAGGCTCGCCATTGCTACAGAGTTGAGATAAAGTCCACATTCCTGAGTCCTAATCCTCTACCTGAAACAATGACTGAGTCATGGGGTTAATTTGTTTTCTATTCTGATTTTCCTTATGGAGACAAAAGGGGGGTGACAAACTGACAAAAATTGCCCTGTGTTAAATGACACTAGGTAAGAATTGTCCTGGGCTTCAGAACTTCTCCAGATGGGTAAACATAGGAAAAGTTTGAGGAAGCAATGAATATCTGTGTGGGGTGGGAACCATCAGGGAAACTGGAAGGATTGAAATGATAAAACCTGGAGGAGAGGAGGAGTATATGACATCAAATTTATCTTTAAAGACTGGGAAGAAATTTCACATTGGGTGGGATGATTAGCTGTTCATCTCACACTCTCCCAAAGGTCACAACCCACAGACACAGGCAACTGTGTACCCATATGGAGTTAGAATTTTATTCAGAGGAGGTTAATGATGAATGGGTACTAAAGGGAGAGAGATGGATATTTACTGTTCTGGGAACATGTGGTAACAAAGAAGAGAGTAAAGTACTAAATAGCCTTAAAGAGCCTCTAAGCTGATTCTTTAAAATGTGTTTTAATGCATTTATTTAATTACAGAATGTTACCAAAGGTGCAAGACACAAAATTGTCATCAGTATCCAGAAGCTCAAAGAAAGACAAAATCTTCTGAAGTCTTTGGAAAGGGTAAGTCTTCACCAGACAAGGGAAACAATTCCACCTTCGTGGGCAAATGGACCGAAGAAGATCCCACTGAGGGTGTCATTGGCAGACCTTATAGAGGTATATCATGCTGCTTCCTTCTCAAAGTCAGAAGTGATTTTGAAGTGTGGTTTCCTGGTGATCAGTGCTTCTAGTCGGCCGACAGCTGAAATGTCCTTATCCCCTTGGCCCAGGGGGGCCTGGGGCTGGCCATCACCGAGCTCTGATGAAGAGTTGTCACACACACACACTTTTTATGTGCATTTGCCTCTGCCTTTTATACAGCTTTGTAGAGAGTAGCAAGCTGTTCAACCTATAACCAAAAGCTGAAGTCATATCAAAACAGTGTAGGGAGTATGCAAGCATGCTTCATTCTCACTGCCCACCCAGGGAAGGCTCTGGTTTTGAGAAAAGCTGCCCCCTAGTGTGGTGAACACCAAAAGATATACTCCAGGTTTCCGTAGAGAGGATCAACATCATTTGGCAGATGGACATAGTTGGTGCTCCAGAGAATGGGTCTCCATGGGCCTGAGAGGAGCCTTCTCAAAATTGCCCAAGGCTGGAAAAGAGTGTATTCTGATGTTAAAAGACATTAACAGAGGTTTAAGGTCCTCTCCCTTTTTGTTTGTGGCCTAAACAGGTTCTCTCTCTTTGTATCTGGATGTCACTCTGGTAACAATGGCCATAAAGGACTTTGTGACTGTATGATTTCATCTAAGATCCAGAGGAGAGCAGGCCTTTGTTCTGCACACAAGAGGCCAGTGTTGTCTCTGCCCCGGAGTTGGGATTCTTGTGAGTGGTGTTAGGAGACATTCGGGCGTGGTGGCTGGGAAGTTTTATAGGTATTTGCTGCCTGCAGACTTGAGTGGTAGCCTCTTCCAGTAATCCCAGAGAAATCTTTGGAAAGGGACAGAAAATCGAGGTACGCAGAGCTAAAGCAAGTTTTATGAGGCCATAAATATTTTAATGGAGTGGGAGATTTTTTTTAACCTATTCATAATGGGGTGAGTGTGTGTGTAATTTTATATACAATATATAGTTATATGCAATAAATATTATTAATATATATGTATTATAAAATTTTTTATATAGGATATACGTATATAACTTCAGAAGGAGGGTTTCTTATAAAACCTCTGGATAGATAAAGGTTTTACGCACATCCATAATAAAAGGACCTTAAAGTAAATCACAATTACAAGTGACCTAGCCAACTCAACCTGAAGATTGCTGCTGTTCTTAATTTTATGCTAATTTCTTTATCAAGCAGCTTGTCTAAACAGAGTGATTATTGCCATTTTTAATATAAGAAACTCATCTCTTTAGGGAGCATGCAAAAGGCCATTTTTCTCCTTTGCCATTAGAAAGTACAGAAAATATTTTGCAAGAGGATTGGATTGCTAAGTGTTATGATAAAAGGGTAATTTCCCACCCTAAATTGGGAGCATCTACCAGGAACACTTTCACCTTCCTGCCCCAGAGAAAATTCACCCACCTGATGGACAGAGTTTGAACTGCTGTTAGCTGTATTCCCTGAAGCCTTGGCCCCCGGGCAGCAAAGTCACGCAGGTGGCCCTGACGTGCCACTGACTGCTGTGTGGCCTTTGAAAGTTGGTGACATTTTCTATGTCCCAGATTTCACACCTAGAATAATATTGACTCCACAAAAATCCTTTCTCCTTGCTTCACTGGAATGGGAATATTAAAAAGATGCCAAATATAATACAAAGTACGATAGCAGCTAATGGCCAAGAAGAAAGCACGGAGTTTATTCGGTCTGACCTTTGAGGAGGGAAAACTCATGTCTGTCAACCAGCTTGAGCTGGCTTCAGAGCACCCACTCGTTCAGGCACCGCTCCGTGCTCTTCCCTTCCAGAGCGGAGGGCCTGGGGCGGGTGACTCTCTCCTCGGCATCCATGAGAACTCAGTCCCTGGCTCTGTCCTCTCTTCTCTAAAACCCTCGCCTCTCCTACCCTTCAAAGACAGGGCTGTTCGTCACCTGCTACTCTTCCACCACCCCTCCTCAGGGGCCATTTCTCTGGTGCTCCAAGACAACACTCTGTTGGCTGATTATGCTGTTGGAAATGCTGTCATCGTGCCCTTGCCTGCTCCAGCATTCTTACCTCACATAGAACCCAGAGATTTCTAAGGAGATAGCTGGGACCCCGCCCATAGCTAGTTCATAATCAGTTGTGGCTGCAGATAAACTCCTACGCCCAGAGCTCTTCCATTCAGTCAGTTACTGAACACTTAATGAGCAGCTGCCTTGGACAAGATTTGCCCCATCCTCTGGAGGCTCACGGTGAGTAATAGGAGGTCCTCGCCCTCCGGGAGCTCGTGACACACTTTCTAACATTATCTAAGTTAGTAGATGATCTCACAATCTGGTGCGATCAGTGTCATCATTTAAGGCAGAGGGTAGGGGGATGAAATAAACCACTCGGGGAACAATGAGGAGGGAGCCATTTATAGGGGTGGATGCTGGCTGGAAGACTCATTAGGCACCTATAGCCAAGTCTTGATAGGAACTTGAATCGAGGCTGAAGTGGTGAGGATGGAGAAGGAGAAGAGAAACATGTAGGGGGGCTCCAGTGGCTGTCAGGGGCTTTGGGCTGAGCGTTGTGTCTCTGGAGATGGAAAATACAGGAACGGCCTCTTGCCTGGAAGAAATGGAATCTAGGTTGACGGGTTGAATCTGAGGTGCCTGAGGGTTACCTAGGCTGAAATGGTGAGTCAGTGGCTGGAAGAACAAGGTCTTCTGTTCGAAAGACTCAGGTGTGGGTCATCTGTGTGTAAGTGGTAGTTGGTACCCACCCCCAGAAGTGGGCATCAAGTGATAAGAGCTGAGGACAGACAGAGGCACACCATGTGATATGGAGGGAGCGAATGACTCTCCACTGCTTTGTAGCAGCACATGTGTTAACAGGCAACTTCATCTTGCCCCTTTACATTTATAATGTAAGATTGTATTTATGGTATGAAGGGTCAGTATAGACTTGGATTGATTCCCTATTTTCATTAACATGAAGAATTAATTTCCACAGGTAGTGGAGGACACTGGCTTGAGTTTAGGTCAGACCATTTCCTAGCTTCCTTCTCAACTCATATGTCTGGTGTTTGGTTCTGGAATTCATTTCAAGAGCAGGAACGTTACCTGTGTCTGATGGCCATAGAGCCCCTCCATTGATGGTGGCAGAAACAGGGGTGTTGCTAACTGGTTGTGAGCCAAGTGTTATTTTCCTGGGACAGTGGCTTGAAGTCTTTAGGGGGGAGAAACTCTTTCTGGGAAGTTCTATTTTACAGAAAGTATCCAACATTATTCATAATATTTATGGTGTCTATTTTGGTGTAGTTATTCCCAATAGAAAAATAAGACAAGATATGAATTTGGGGCAAATGTTTCCTATTTGAAGCAGTTCAGCTTTTAACATAACCAAAATCTCCATCCCCTACCACTCAGTAACTACAGATGCATGGTCAGCTTGCTCACCTCCGTATGCCTGCTCAGATCAGACCACCAGGTCCAAAGTCAAGAGAACCAGTCACGGGATGGTCTCTAGACTCTGAGAAAGGGCCAGTCCCATTCTGGGCATCGGGGAAGCTGGGAATAACCAGGAGAGCTCAGCCCAATGCAGGTGCTGGGCTTGGCAGCACAGGCTGCAGGCTGGCACCACCACAGCTATGTCCGCCATGTTTTTAGGAAGGTGCTAGACTCTCTGAAGTCCTCTAATGGACTTCTTTCCCTAAAATAGGCCAGACACTGGCCCTGTAGTCAGGTTTGAAACAATCCTGGGGACGCCTTAGAATTTTACTTCCCTTATAAACCCTAGTTACCAACTGGGCTAAGGCAGAATTCAGGCCCCACTCCCAAAGCCCCAACAAAGCAGGTTCTGCCAACGAAAGGCCATGACTGTCGGTGTGCTTTGCCACCCAGAATGGGAGAATGCGGGCCAGAGGCTGCCGTCCTTGGGTTTCTTTTTTTCTGATCGATTATTTGGAAAGGTTTGGGTGCAGGAATGATGGCGTTCATAAGCTTGGGTTCCCTGACATCGTCAGTAATTTTTCTTGCTAAGAGAGGATCCCGGGAATGGGTAGGATACGCACGCTTCAGGCTTTTGAAATTATGTCCTTGCTATTCTGGGCTCTTGGAAGATTAAGTATTTCATTAGTAACCAGGGGCCTGAGAGTCAGTGTCCTTCCTGGGTCCCAGGGAGAATTGCCTGCAAATGCACTGGGCGCTGGCCCTGAGGCAAGACCCTAGGCTCCTGACCCCCAGCCACGTGCCCAGCCACAGGCATCGGGGCTTACCCTGTGCCTCTGGGATCATCTGGCTTGTAGACAAGTATCAATCTGAATCGACTTACATTCCTTTTTCTAATGCCCAGTATATAAAACCGTATGTGCAAAATGATCCAATTTTATTATACAATATCTAAAGAAGTGTGAATATGACACCCATTTCTATACACAGCGGCTAGAATGATCCTTTTATTTTTCAATAAAATTTTATTGAAGTATATTATTCATACATGAACATACATAAACAATAAGTGTAGGGTAAAAGTTGTGAAACAAACATGCATAACGTCATACAGGGCTCCTCCCGTGCATCATCCCTCCACCAACACCTTGCATTGTTGTGAAACATTTGTTACAAACTATGAAATAGCACCAGCAAAACATAACTACTAACTACAGCCTAATACATTTGGTGTCAGAGCCATCCTTCTAAAACATCAACCATGCTGTTCCCCTGCTGAAAACCTTCTCTGAATTATCATCTCAGAATAAATGCCAGCGTCCTGGCCCTGGCCCGCAGGCCCCTGTGGTCAAGCCCCTGCTCTCCTTGAACCTCCCTTCCCGCTGCTCTACCCTCAGCCACTCTGCTCCACTCCAGCCTTCCTCACTGCTCCTCGCACGCTCCAGGCCCACTCCCACTCAGAGCCTTTGCCCTTCCCATGCCCTCAGCATAGATGGCACTTTCCCAGGGACACTCCTGCCCACTCTCATTGGGGTTCCTGCTCTAACGTCCCCCTCAGAGACGCTGCCCCTCAGGGCAGCCCTGGCCCACCCTGACAGGTCCCTGGCCTGACATCATCCATCTCATGGTTGGGATGGAAACTCCCTGAGGGCAGGGGCTGTGGGCTGTTCCTACCCCATGACATGCTTCGCACAGTGCCTGGCACTAGGCGCATTCAGCACATGCATATTAACTCAACGAAGAGGCACATAACAGGGTGATAGACACTCGCCCATGGCTTTCTAGATACGAGCATCCTTACAACAACCCAGTGAGGCAGGTACTATGGTTGTCCCCATTTTACAGACAGGAAAATGGAGGCACAGAGAGGGTAAGTAGTTTGCCCCAGATCATACAGCTAATAGACAGCAGAGCCAGAATTTGAAGCCAGGCATCTGACTTAGAATCTGTGCTTTTCATCACTGCCCTGTGTGCCTGTGCCGTGGGCTGAGTGAAGGGGCACCTGGCCAGGGCCTGTCAGTCAGAACAAATCATTCACGGGACTCAAAACCACCATGTGACCCAACCGTGTTATACAATGGCTAAGAAGTGAGTGAATATAAAAGAGAATAATGCATTTTATAAAAATGTACTGAGGAAGCCAGGAAAGAAAACGTACCAAAATTGTTTTAGTGGTTATCTCTAGATAGTGGGGTTTCCAAGTGATATCTTTTCCTCCCTATATGTACCTGCATCTTCCAAGTTTTCTATCCCAAACCTGGCTGCTTTTCCAGAAAACATTCTTCCAAGGGGCCCAGCAGCCATGGAGCCCCGTCTGGTGCGGGGCGGGGCAGGGAAGCCTTGAGGTGGGTGGCTCCTGCTTGGACCCTGATGGCGGTCTCTCCCCTCTCGCCCTCCAGGACATCATCGAGGGGGGTAACCTGCGCATCCCGCTCCAGGAACTGCACCAGATGATCCTGACGCCCATCAAGGCCTACAGCTCCCCGAGTGCCACCCCGGAGGCCCGTCGCCACGAGCCCCAGGCCCCCCACCAGCCCGTGCTGATGGGCCCCGAGAGCCAGAGCCCCGACTGTAAAGACAGCTCCGCGGCCACCGGCACCACAGCCACCACCTTGGCCGGCGCCAGCGGTGGGCTCCAGCCGCAGCAGCTGAGCAGCTGTGATGGGGAGCTGGCCGTGGCACCCCTGCCGGAGGGGGATCTCCCCGGGCAGTTCACACGTGTCATGGGGAAAGGTAGAGCCTGATTGTCCCGCCTCCCCCCTTTTCTTCTCTCTATATCTCTAACCAGAGCTCCGAGCTCCCAGGGGCGGGGGTGGGTTGGGGCTTGCCTTGAATGCTAGATAAACCACCAGTCAACTCCACTTCACAGGTAAGGAAACTGCAGCACAGAGAGGTTGAGTCATGCTAATCCAAGCTCCCTCCTCTCTGACCCCCAAAGGCCTCTTCCTCAACCCTGACTCCTTTCCGAGTCCTCCCGGCCAGTGGAGGCTGAGTCCTCCTGTTAAAGAGCGCCTTTGGCCACCCAGGGGAAGAAGGTGGGATGGACTCTGACAAAAGAAACACTCACTCAGCAGCTGGTTCCCTCCCCAAAGCAAAAGTGGCAGAAAATAGGGGGAAAGCTGATAGGGTAGTAACCCAAAGACCCGCTGTCCACCAGGATGCCAGACCCTTGGCAGTGGCCTCTCCCCTGGTTACTGCAAGTATTTGCAGATTCGGATGTGATTTGGAGCATTCTTAGCTGTGAGCTGTTTTGCTAGCATTCTCCAGTCTCTGCCTTTTACTCTTCAGGGTTGATCCACCAGACAAAATGCTCTAGAAGTAACAGCTGCAGTTTACTTAGTGATTACTATGTACCAGGCATAGGTCTCTGTGCTTTACCTATGCAGCTTACTTAATCCTCAAATTACACCCTGCCCCCCATATTACAGAGGAGGAAACTGAGGCACAGAGGCTAAATAGCCTACCTAAGCTTAAATGGCTGATAATAGGGCTGGGATTTGAATCCCACAGTCTCTCTACCATGCACATGGCTACTACTGTGACCTCTTATTCGCTTAAGACAGAACAAGATTTAGTTCCACATAAAGGGTCCCTTTTGCTCTTAGCTGATAAAACCCAAACCTAAATTGTCACTTGTCTGCCCCTCCTTGCCACCTTGACTGTTCCACCACCTCCATTCTTTAATCCAGACAGACTTTACCTTTGAGTACCCAAACCTTTGTACAAACATTACCTCTGCCTGGAATCAGAGTCCCTACTAATCCATATGAAGCCTTAGTGTGAATTACAAAATGGCACCCTTTGGGTGGATGCAGCCACTCACTTCAGAGTGCCCTTGTGCAGTGCACAACCTGCACATCCTAATGTGGCAGTCTGGACTTAAACACTCTGGCTTTCCCTCACCCCAACCATTCTCTTCCCCCGTGTAATGCCTCTTCTTCCTCTTTCAAGTCTCACCTGAGTCCTCGCTTTTCTAGGAAGGCTGCCTGATCCATGGGCTGGGTGAGGTACCCAACCTACCCTTTATTTGCCCATTTTAGCCCAGTTCACACTAAACTGTAATTGCCTGTATGATTGATTGTATCCCCATTAGTCTTGCAACATCGACAGGTGACTTTTAATAACTCCTGAGCTCCCCATACAAAGCCCAGTGCTTGGCTTATAGTGGGTGCCTGGTAAGTGCTTGCTGCATAAATTGGGGGATGACACCCTTGCCACAGACTGTCCTACGCGCCGTGCCCATGCCACGTGTGTGTCTGGAGGGCAGGACAGAATTCACAACATGGTGCCTTAGGTAAGAGCACACTCTACCTGGATTGCCCTCTGCCTTCCCCTGGACTCAGACCATTATGTAAATACCTTTGAAAATGCCCAACATTAGAATCATTTGCGTGTTTGATGGGATCTTTCACAAGAAATCTCTCTTGCTTATTTAAAAAGTGTGGTGAATGCCAGTACTTTTCCTTTGGGGAGGGAAAACAATTTTTTCTTCATTATTGTCCAATATTTCAGGCCATTTTAAAGAACCAAATTTTTGCCAAAAGAAATGGGCACCTGAGCTTTATAGTTGCAGTGAGAAACACCCCCCC
>JAQZBX010066568.1:0-16093 GCA_029593785.1 Cabassous unicinctus
CATATCAAAGCAGTGCTGAAAAGATAGGTATTTTAATAAGTGGAATTGAGATAACTGAATTGCTCCATGGAAAATGATTAATTTGATCCTATCTCAAGCCATATATCAGGATAAATTCCAAATGGATAAGATATTTAAAGGTTATAAAATGAAACCATACAACTACTAGAAGAATGTACAGGTGAATTCCTTTATAATTTGAGAATGAAGAAAACTTTCCTGATAAGGATTCAAAAATCTAGAGGCAATAGGGAGTGATAGCTAAAGTTGACTAAATAAAAATACAAAAGAAATTTTGAATGGGAAAGAAGCTATTAGCAAAGTAAAATGAAAAAATATAAACTGGGAAAATATTTCCAAATTATATCACAAACAATATCTCTATAAAAAGAACTTCTAAAATATAGTAGAAAGTAATAATGAAATGCTACTGGTCATTAATAAAATGAAAAGATGCTCAATTTATTAAAAGAGAAATGCAAATTAAAATTACACTTTTAGTTTGCTAAAAGCTGCCCAAAGCATTATACCAGAAATGGGATTGGCTTTTAGAATGGGGATTTATTTGGTTGCAAGCTTACAGTTCTGAGGACATGAAAATGTCCAAATCAAGGCATCATCAGGCAACACTTTCTCCCCAAAGACCAACTGCTACCAGCTAGAATCCTAGACTCCTCTCTCACATGGGAAGGCACATGGTGGCGTCTGCTGGGGCTCTTCCTCTTCTGGGCTTCCTTGCCTTCAGCTTCCTGCTTTGTGGCTTTCTCTCTGCTTCTATGTTCCATTGACTTCAGCTCCTGGCTTCCAGGACTTTCTCTTTCAGCTCAGGGAGTTTCTCTCTCTGCTCCTGTGACTCTCTCTCTCTTTCCTTATTCATCCCATTTATAAAGGAGTCCAGTATGAGGATTAAAACCCACCCTGGGTCATGCCTTGACTGAAGTAATATAACCAAAAGGCCCATAACTGAAGTAACCTAATCAAAACGTCCCACCTACAACAGGTTCACACACACAGGAATGGATTAGCTCTATGGACATGATTTTCTGGAGTCCATAAAAGCCTCAAACTACCACTCTGACATACAATTTCTCAACCATCACAAAAGCAACAATCTAAAAATGTGACAATATATCCTGTTGGCTGGTGGGAATGGAAAAACAACCCCTATGGAAGGGAATTGGCAATATCTAGCAAATTGACATTTGTATTTTCCATTTGTGACAGCAGCCCCACTTCTGAGAATCTATCTCAGATATATGTACATGGAGAAAATACAAAAGGATGTACACACAAAGTTATTTATTGCAGAACTATTTACAATAGAAAAAGACTTAAGCCAATATCCATGAATAAGAAATAATTGAATATAATGCATCCTCACACATAATAGATTACCATAGTTTTGTAAACAGGAATAAGAATATATTTATATATTGCTACAAAATGATCTCTGGGATATGTTGCTATGTACAAATATCAAGGAAAAAACTGTATATTATGCTTACTGCTTATTTAAGGAAGGGAAGTATATATGCAAATATATATGTTTATGTATAATTTGGAGGCTTATATTAGAAAAATGAAAAGGTAATTCAAAACTTAGAGAAAAAAGTGGTACTTATAGAGCCAGATTTCTCAACATGGCACTCTTAACATATTCTGCTGGCTAATTCTTTGTTGGAAGGTGTATTAGTCAGCCAAAGGAGTGCTGATGCAAAATACCAGAAATCTGTTGGCTTTTATAAAGGGTATTTATTTGGGGTAGAAACTTACAGTTACCAGGCCATAAAGCATAGGTTACTTCCCTCACCAAAGTCTGTTACCATGTCTTGGAGCAAGATGGCTGCTGACATCTGCTAAGGGTTCAGGCTTCCCCAGGGCTCATTTCTCTCCAGGCTCAGCTGCTGTGCTCTCTCAATAAGGCTAGCTGTAGACTATGAAGTGAATGGTTCTGTCTCTCTCCCCAGGGCTTCTGCCGTGTCTAAGGAGCCATCTCTATTCCTCTGTGTTCTTCTCTGTGTATTTACTTCCTAGGCTCCAATTTCAAAACTACCACATCCAAACTCCAACTCACTCCTCTGCTCTGCCATGTAGTTTTACCTGGGAGTCCCAGCCCCCCTGGGGACTTACTGATGTACTGTCATAGCCCAATCAAAGCCCTATTCATAATTTAATCATGCCCAGGTACAGACCAGTTTACAAACATAATCCAGTATCTATTTTTGGAATTCATAAACAATGCCAAACTGTTACAGAAGGGCTGTCCTGGGCACTGTAGGATGTGTAGCAGCATCTCTGGCCTCTACGTACAGATATTAGCAACCCTTCTCCAGTTATGATAACCAGACATTGCAAAATGTCCCAATGGGGCACTATTACCTCCTGGAAAGGAACTATTGCTCTAGAGTGAGGTAGGAAAGAGTGTAGGGGCAAAAATGGAAGCTGAACTTCCATTTTATATTTGGTAAATTTGACTTTGGAACCACATAACTGTCTTACATAATTATATATTAAAATGATCCAAAATAGAAAATTGAGAGCAAAATTATACAAATTGAGTTGATAGGTTTCCCATTCATAGAGTAGATATTTCAACCATAGTAATTTGACTGTACATCTCTAGTGAATATACCCAAAAGAGTAAAAGACTTGATTAGAGGCAAGATGGTGGCAAAGTAGGGAGTTCCAAGAGTCTGCTCGTTCTACAGTGCAGTTAGTAATCAGCCAGAAGCTATCTAGACCACCTGTTTGGGGGGGCTCAGGAGACCAGATCACCCTGCAGCATCCTTGGAAGAATGGAAGGAGGAAGCTGGACATCATCTGCAGTGAACATTTGTGAGTAGAGCTCTCCATGTTGCGGAGGCCAGTGCCCATGCCCTACTGGCGGGGCAGGACACCTCAGGAGCTGCTCCCTGGTTGGTATTGGAAGCTCCACTTTCCAAAAACAGGGGAGGAAGAGATGGCTGAGCACCAATTTCAGCTATTGATCAGTAAATTTAGCTGGCTAAAGTCCAATCCTAAGTACAGCTAAAGTTTGAACCTGTCCAAGTCAGAAAGATGCTGGTAGCCTCCATTTTGGCTTCACCCCTGGCATGAGGGGAAGCTGGGCTGATTGGAAATCACAGTGGCTTCCTGGATGGTAGGGACCAGCTTCTGTCCACCAGATGGGCTCTGTCCCCATCCATGGCAGGGAGAAATGTGGGCAAACTGTATCAGTCTCTCTGGGCAACTGTGGTCAATTTTGGCCACACTGCTTAGACTATTAACCACACCTGGGTCTCCATTTCTGCCCCTAACAGGGAAGGTAGGGGGGGTGGAGCTGCATCAGGCTTTCAGGGCAGCTGCAGTTGCATTTGGCCTGCACAGACTAGATTGTTGTGCACACTTGTTGTTCCATCCCACCCCTTGCAGGGGAGGAGGAAGGCAGTACTTCATTAGCCTCCCCAGACAGCTGCAGTTGCTTTTGGCATGCGTGGATTAAATTGGTGCACACACCTGTGGCTCCATTCCTGTCACTGGCAGGAAAGGATAGTGGGTGGTGCTTTGTCAGACTCTCCGAGCAGCCACACTGCTTAGACTATTACCCACACCTGCAGCTCTAACCTTGTACCTGACAGGGAAGGAAGGGGGTGGGGTGGGGCAAGCTGCATCAATCAGATTAGAATGCTGCACACAACTGCAGCTCCATCCCCACCCCTGGTAGGGTAGAAAGGGGGTGGTGCTTTTTCAGCCTCTGGGAAACTGCAGTCAGTGTTGGCCTGCACTTCTTAGACTACAACCCACATCTGTGGCACCATTCCCACCCCTGAGAGGAGAAGAAGGTGGGCAGAGCTTCATTAGTCTCTCCAGGCAACTGCATTCAGTTTCAGCCTTCATGACTTAGTCTTCTGCTCATGTTGGTGACTCCATCCCCATCCCAGGCAGGGGAAGAAGGTGCATGGAGCTTCATTGGTATCTCCAGGCAAATAGAGACAGTTTTGCCCTGCATGGCTTGGATTACTGCCCATGGCTGCAGCTTTGTCCCCACCCCTGGCAGGGGAGAAAGGTAAGTGGAGCTTCATCAGTTCTTGAGGTAAACCTTGGCTCCTACTCCACCTCCAGAAGGGAGAAAGGGCAAGAAGCAGATGAATAGGAGCTGAAAAATTCAGATTGGCTAAAATGAGCTATTTTAAAGTTCCAAAATATGTTGAACCAAGTATCAAAGAGGGGCTTTAGCACAAAGCTAATCAAGAAGAAATCCCTAGACTAAAGAGAGAAACTGAACTCAGAATAAATACATCAAGTAAATCAGATTCCAAGACACCAACAAAAAATTATGTCATATTAAGAAACAGGAAGATATGGCCCAGTCAAAGGAACTAACTAAACTTCCAGATGACATACAGGAGTTGAGACTACTAATCTCAGATGTTCAAACAAATATCCTTAATAAATTCAATGAGATGGCTAAAGAGATTAAGCATATTCAGAAGACACTGGGTGCACACAAAGAAGAATTTGACAACATGCAAAGCAAAATAACAGATCTTATGGGAATGAAAGGCACAAAAATGAAATAAAAAATACACTGGAGGCATATAACAGCAGATTTGAAAAGGCAGAAGAAAAGATCAGTGAACTTGAAGACAGGGCCTCTGAAAGAGAACACACAAAAGAACAGATAAAGAAAAGAATGGAAAAAATTGAACAGGGTCTCACAGAACTGAATGACAGTAAGTGGTGTGCAAACATTCATGTCATGGGTGTCCCAGAGGAGATGAGAAGAGAAAAAGGGCAGGAAAAATATTTGAGGAAATAATGGTAGAAAACTTCCCAACTCTTTTGAAGGACATAGATATCTATGTAAAATAAGCACAATGTACTTCAATCTGAATAAATCTGAATAGACCTATGCTGAGACACATATTAATCAGAATGTTAAATACCAAAGAAAAAGAGAGAATTCTGAAAGCAGCAAGAGAAAAGCAATTCATCACACACAAGAGATGCCCAATAAGATTTTGTGGATTTCTCATCAGAAACCGTGGAGGCAAGAAGGCAGTGGTATGATATAGTTTAGATACTGAAAGAGAAAAACTGCCACCCAAGAATTTTATATCCAGCAAGACTGTCTTTCAAAAATGAGGGTGAGTTTAGAGTATTCATAGATAAACAGAAACTGAGAGACCTTGTCACCAAGAGACCAGCCTTGCAGGAAACACTAAAGGTAGTGCTGCAGCCTGAAAAGAAGACAGGAGAGAGAGAGGCTTGGAAGAGAGTCTAGAAATGAAGATTATCAGTAAAAATAACTAAAAGTGTAAAAAAGGGGTGAAAATAAGATATGACAGATAAAATTCTCAAAGGTCAAAATTGGTGAAATAAGTACTTCCTTTACAGTAGTAACATTGGAAGTTAATGGATTAACTAAATGCTGTCTACAGGAGCTCATCTTAGACCCAAGGATACAAATAGGTTGAAAGTGAAAGACTGGAAAATGATATTCCATGCATGCAGTAACAACAACAGAATAGCTGGAGTAGCTATACTTACGTCAGATGAAAAGAACTTTAAAAGCAAAGCTGTTGTTAGAAACAAGGAAGGACATTGCATATTAATAAAAGGAGCAAGCCACTAGGAAGAAATAACAATCATAAATATCCATGTTCCTAACAGGGTACCCCAAAATACATGAGACAAACAGTGGCAAAACTGATGGAAGAAATAGATCTGTCTACAACAATAGTTGGAGACTTCAATACACCACTCTCATCATTGGCTAGAACATCTGGACAGAGGATCATAAGAAAACAGAGAGCTTGAATAATATGATAAATGAAATAGAACTAATAGACATATATAGAACAGTCCACTCAAAAACAACAAGATATACATTCTTCTCAAATGCTCATGGATCTTTCTCCAGGATTGACCATATGTTGGGTCACAAAACAGATCTCAAAACATTAAAGTTATACAAGTCACTTTCTCTAATCAAAATGGAATGAAGCTGGAAATCAATAACAGGTAGAAGAAGGAAAAATTCACAAATATATGGAGATTAAACAACACACACAAATAATCAGTGGTTCAAAGAAGAAATTGCAAGAGAATTCAGTAAATATCTCAAGAGGAATGAAAATGAGAACACAACATATCAAAACCTATGGGATGCAATGGAGGCAGTACTGAGAGGAAAATTTATAGCCCTCAATGCTTACATTAAAAAAAGAAGAGGGGAGCGAGTATAGCTCAGTGATCTGTAATCAAAGACCTAACTACATACCTGGAGGAAATAGATAAAGAACAGCAAACTAATCCCAAAGCAAGCATAAGGAAAGAAATCACAAAGATCAGAGCAGAAATAGATGAACTTGAAAACAAAAAACAATAGAATTAACAAAACCAAAAGTTCATCCCTCAAAAAAATCAACAAAATTGACAAACCCTTAGCTAGACTGACAAAGAAAAAGAGAGAGAAGATGAAAATAAGTAAAATCAGAATTGAATGTTCAGAAACAGACCCTTGCATCTAACGTCAAGTGATTTAGACATACGCACCTGGATCAGAACCGTCTATTCAACAAATGGAGCTTGGAGAACTGGATATCAATATCCAAAAGAAAGAAAGAGGACTTCTATCTCACATCTTATACAAAAATTAACTCAAAAATGGATCAAAGGCCTAAATTTAAAGCTAGAATTATAAAACTCCTAGAAGAAAATGTAGGGAAATATCTTCAAGATCTAGTGGTAGGGGATGGTTTTTTAAACCCTACACCCAAAAGCACAAGCAATGAAAGAAAAAAATGGATAAATGGGACCTTCTCTAACTTAAACACTTTTGTGCTTCCAAGGACTTGGTCAAGAAGGTGAAAAGGCAGCCTACTCAATGGGAGAAAATATTTGGAAACCACATATCAGATAAGGATTTGATTTCCATGTTATATAAAGATACCATACAACTCAATGATAAAAAGGCAAGCAATCCAATTTAAAAATGGTAAAAAGAGTTAAATAGACATTTTTCCAGAGAGGAAATACAAATGGCCAAAAAGCACATGAAAAGATGTTCAATATCCCTATATATTAGGGAAATGCAGATCAAAACCGCAATGAGATATCATTTCACACATTATAGAATAACCATTATTGAAAAAACAGAAAGCTGCAAAGTGCTGGAAAGGGTGTGGAAAAATAGGAACACTCCTTCACTGTTGGTGGGAATGTAGAATGGTGCAGCCTCTTAGGAAGATGGTTTGGTGGTTCCTCAGGAAGCTAAATATAGAACTGCCATATGAACTGGCAATCCTGCTATTAGGAATATACTAAGAAGAACTGAAAGCAAGGACATGAACAGACATTTGCACAGTGGTGTTCATTGCAGCATTATTCACAATTGCTAAAAGATGGAAACAACCCAAATGTCCATCAACAGATTGAATGGATAAACAAAATGTGGTATATATATACAATGGAACACTATTACCTGTAAGAAGAAATGAAGTTGGGATGCATAAGGCAACATGGATGAACCTTAAGGACATTATGTTAAATGAAATAAGTTAGAAACAAAAGGACAAATGTTGTATGGTCTCACTAATATGAAATAAATATGATGCGTTTACATGGAGTTAAAATCTAGAATATAGGTTACTAGGAGATAAGATGAGAGCTGAGAAGGGGTACTTACTATAAGTAGAATTTTTAATTAGCTTGACTGTAAAAGTGTGGAAATGGATAGATTGATGGTAACATATTATAGTGAGTATAACTAATACTTCTGATTTATGAATGTGATTGTGGCTGAAAGGGGCGGTCTAGGGACACCATGTTCAGTCAGCAACCCTTAACATCAAGACAAGACCTTCTGCCAGCAAAACGATTATGACTTGCTGAAGGCTCAGATGATCGTTAGCATTTTTTAGCAATAAAGTATTTTTAAACTAAGGTATGTCCATTGTTTTTTATAGACATGATGCTTTTGCACACTTGATAGACTACAGTATAGTGTCAGTATATCTTTTTTTTGCACTGGGAAACCAAAAAATTCATGTCACTTGCTTTAATGTGATATTTGCTTTTTTCTGGTGGTCTGGAAACAAACCTGCAATATCTCCAAGGTATGCCTGTAATGGGAAAGTATCAACCATTTATCTTGTCTTTCTTGGGTGAAGAACCTCAGGGAAACCGTATAGTGGATTAGGAGATAATTTTTCTTTATAGAAGAATTTTGGCTAATAAATAAAGAAGGAATCGTAGAATTAGAATTTTCTAGCCACTAACAAATAATAGATGTAGGCAAAGGCCAACATAGCGTCTAAAAATATTTTATTGGAATGATGAGGCCAGTAACACCTAAATCACAAAAAAGAGAGATAACCAGACATTATGTACTTCCTCATAGAAGTATGCAATACCAACCATGAAGTATTCTTGTCAAAAAACTGACCTGAATCTGATCAAGCCTCTCTGTCTACCTAATCACAGGGCATACAGGAGACAGAATAATACGCTAATTGACAACATGGGGATACCGTTAGCAAAATCCAGAATGTGGGAAACTATAGAAATAACCTTGTTTCTTCAATTTAAAAAAATTGCAAGGAAAAAATGAAGAAGGAATGTATAAATTAAAAGAGACTTAACAAGCGTATCAACCAAATGCAACATATCGGCCTTGCTTGGTTCTTTATTGAGACAGACCAACTCGAAATAAGACATTGATGAAACAATTGGAGACATTTAAACTTTGATGAGCTATTTGATAATATTAAGAAATTGATCATTTTTAAAGAGTGATAATGGCATTTTAACATAAAAAAGAATCCTTTTCTTTTAGACATATATACTAAAACATTTAAGGATGAAACGAAATATCTGGTATTTACTCCCTGTGGAGAGAAGTCTTGCCCCACTGACCCTTCAGAAATATTTAGAATTTGCAGTTGGTATCTGAACAGCTCAGGCCTTTTCCCTTAACATCCATTCCTTGTTTATTACTTCCTGATATTAGCTAAGAACATTCCACTGAAACTTGTTTTTACATTTTCCACAATTTCAGCACATTCTGGCCTTTCTAGAGCTATTTAAAAATTTGAGATCATCATATTTTTCTCTTCTCTTTTTCAGTACATTTTAAATTTGATTATGTTTATGTCCAGTGTTTCATTCATTTGCTATTATGGCTTACAAAATGAAGAGTTTATTTCTTACCTAAATTTCTATCATTTCTGTATCACAACCTACCACAAAATAGCAAATTAATATCAGTTTAACATGTTCCGTGAATAAGGATATTACCAGAAAAGCAACAAATAGCAATAAAAGAACAGAATTTATCTAGTGCAGGATTCTTTCTTTCCTTCTTCCTTTCCTTTCTTTTTTCCCTCCCCTCTCTTTTTAGTCCTTGTCTAGGGTAATTGAAACTCCCCATTTCTGCTATCTCTTGCCTTTGTGCTGGATTTGCAACTCTGCCTGCTATGTGAGAGTATCTAATGCCACCATTGTTTATTTCTCTCTCCCTCATTTAAGCGCTCTCCACTAGACTGGCACAATAGGGCTTATAAATTAACAGATCCTATTCTTGTACAATATCTATGTAGCCAGCTGTTCAGTTTCCATTTACAAAACCATGATCTTCAATAGGAGCAGAAGGAAAAACGTCACCTGTGCCCTCAAACTCTCTAAGTTTCCTAAGTAGGGATTCAAGATTGCACAAATCCAGTGCTTTCTGACTATGTTGTTTCTCACAGTGAATAAGCAGAAACGAGTCCACGTCCATATACAATGTGAATTATATATTTTGCTTCTAACTCACTTCAAGGATATTTCTTCTCTATTAGATTTTTAAAAATAATTTTTGTATCCCTATCATGAGTCTTATTCAGGAATATCTCAGTGATCTGTGTTTATTTAATTCCTTCAGTCAAAAATTTGAGTCGATTTTAAAAGATTTTAATAGAACTTATTCTACATATTTCCATGGAGAGGCAGTATATTTTAATAGAAAGAACACCAAAATGGGTGTCAAAAATAAATACTGGCATTCTGGTTCTAGAACTTAACCCCCAGTGTGAATTGCTGGCATGCCATTAAACTTCTCTAATGTATAAAGTAGAAATAATAATATCTGGGTCTTTTGTTAGTATCAAATGAAATAATATATGCAAAGATACTTTGCAAACATTTTATGCACACATGCAGCTGTAAGTTAGTGTTATTGCTATTTGTGTACCAGGCTTTGAGGCTAGGGTTATTTCTCTTATTCTGTTCCTTGTTGTTTCTTTTGGCATATGATTAGACACCACTTCCATCAAGGTTTTTCTTGCTTCCTCACATTTCTGTCTGAGAGGCAGGGTTATGTGACAGAGTCTCACAACCCCATGCCTTCATTTTGATTCTGTAATTTTCTGATTGTTCTTCCTTTGTGATATTAGTATCATGATACTGATCTCATGAGGCTGCTTTGAGGGTTAAATAGAAAAATGATGAAGCCATCTAGATTTCCTCCATTGGCATCTCTCCTAATCTATTAATAGATTTCCTAATATTGAACAATTTTGGCATTCCTGAAACAAAACTTACTTGGTCATCCTGTTTTTCTTTCAAGTAAGTGAGATTTGTCTGTAGTTTTTTTCTTCTCCCCCTGTGTAAACTTTGTAAATTTAGGTATCAATAATATCCCCATATCTTTAAAATAAATTTGTTGTTTCTCCATTTAAACATAGTATTGGAACACTATGATCTTTAAATATTTAGTAGAATTATCCCCAGAAACATTTGGGTCTGGTGCTCTTTATTGGGATAATTCTTTTACACTTTCCCTACTTCTTTGATGGAGACCACTCTGTTTAGATTTTTACATTTCTTCTTTTTCTTGTTAGTTGTGTTAAATTGTGATTTCCTAGAAAATATTGTTTCATCTGAATTTTAAAATTTATTTGCTTATAATTGTACAATGTAGTCTTTTAAGATAAAAAAAATCTATATGTGGTTATTTGCTCCTTATCATTTTGTGTATATATGCTCTTCTTTTATATTAAGTGATTTAGTGATTTTTAAAAAAATGGCTTTTATAAAAATATATATTGTTTCTACTGTTTTTTTTCTCCTACCTCATCAATTTTGAATTGATACTTAAAGTGCTAGATGATTATAGGTGTATGGATTTGGCTGTAATAATATTTTTGATAATGCATAACAGATAAGCATTCAATAAATATTTGTTAAATGGAATTTTGCTGTTTTGGATATTGAAGAATATTTGAATTACATTATATGCTTAGGACACTTGGTCTGTCTAGTATTTTATGAGGTTTACCTTTTATATTGAGTGGTGAATCTCTACCTATCATTTTCATCCAAATATTTCAGGTATTTTTTTTATGGGCTAAGGTTTCTGGATTCAAGGATTGGAAATAGTAGCTTCAGTGGAAAGTGTGCTAAATTATAGTCATAACTATTTTTGGATTATTTGAAAGATAGAAACTTTTGTATCAAAAGATGTTTGCAAAATGAATAGGTTTTATTAAGGGAAATGCAATTCATTCAAGATGGTATGATTAAAGTCTGAGAATATTATTATTGTTTTTTCTATAGATATTTTAAATTTATTGGACACTCTTCTTAGGATGTTTCTGACAAGTTTGGAATAAGTACCCTTGTGCCTCTTCTTGGCTACCACCTGTGGGTAGCAGTCAGGCTATCACTTTATTTCTGTCTTTTGCTGAAATAATTCCCCACAGGTTTCTACTTCCTTCTCTTTTGTATATCACGAACCAAAATATAGTCTTGAGGTAATTCTTCACTTTTCAAGAAGAGTGAAAGCTAGCAATCTGTTTTGTTTGTGACCTTTGCTTCTAGCCATTAGCACAATATTTACATTTGATACAGTTATACTCTCACATTGCACACTACTTTTTTTTTTTTACATAGTTTGTTTTTATTCTCTAAATTTTAAATTATTTTAATATACAGATTATTTGCCCCATGTCCCGAGACCTTGTATATGGGAAGCATGCACTCAACCACTGAGCTACACCCGTTCCCCCCATGTAGTTTTTATGTTTTCCACAGCACTTATTACTTGAGATTTCACTTGGTTTATATCTGGCATTTGCCGATTTATAATTGCAAATGGTTTCAGGTTTCCCTTATTCTTCTCTTTTTTTGGGAACTTGTTCTGCAACCTGTAATGAATATTATTACTGACTTTCAATCCTGCTTATCTGGCAGGTTTAGAGTACATAATCTCATTCAATTTCTCCATAGCTGCGGAAAGGATAAACAAATTACTTATTACCCTTGATGATTCATTAAAAATATTTTATAAACATAACACCAGAAATAATAAAACCATGAGAACATAAGCCTGGCAATTATTTTGAAAAGTTTAGCATTTTTTTTTTTCTGTACTCGACTTATGTCATAATGTCATTACAGGTAGAAAAGTTTTATATCTTTCTTCATAGTTTACAGAGGTTAAGTCTTGCACACAATAAATATGTTTTTTTTTTTCTTTCTGGTTTTAATCCTATTAGGATAGAGAATGTCCAGCCTAAGTTATCTATGTGGAAAAAAGCAAATCTTTTAGAAAATTACATTTTGCCAAACTTATACTTAATTTTCCATTTATCCCAAGTTTACCAAAATTTGGCTTCTGGTTTCTATGAAATATTTAAAAAGTTCAATGTTGTACATGGCTTGTAGTGTTTATTAGGCAAAAAATCTTGCAAGTACAATAAAACACATAACACGTATTAATTATATATTCTCTTTATTTGCTTCAATATTTCTATGAGAACATTAAAAATCAAGACTAATTGGAACACTAATATAACTTGTTTCAATATTTCTGCATTTCGATTATAGTTTCTTTAGGCAACTTCAGTAGCATTGCCAACAATTTTCCTAATATGGGTTGTAACTATCCATAATCATTGATACAAACAACAAATGCTGGGCACTACTCTGTTGTCCCTGGTAACTTGCTAGATCTTTAACATGTGCCCCAACTGGTTTTGAGCTATAACTGGGAATCTAATATGAGGATGTGTGATAAGAAATATGTCTCCTATGTCTACTTCTCAAACATTTCTGAAAATTTATAATGATGTGACTAAAAAGCAGTACATTTTTCTTATTGATGTTCTTTTATTCAAGCTAGAGAATATAAACTTTGAAAATATTTATTTTTATTCTAGGAAATTCAACAAAACCATTTCAGTTTGAAGAAAAATATTATCTATGTGGCAGGATGCCCACCTAAATTCATGTCCACTCTTCCATAAGATGATGTTGCCACCAGAAATTAGCTGCTCAGCTAGACATGATTTGGACATTTTTCTCAGCCTTTGAACTATAAGCTTATAAGATAATGTATCCCCACTGTAAAAGACAACCCAATTATGGCATATTGCCTTGACAGCCTTTAGCAAACTAAAACAATATGTGTCACTTCTGGTCTTATGTTTTAGAAATGGATGTGTCTTCTCCACTTTTTCTTTCTGCTTTTACTGGTTGAAAGCAGAGGATGCTAGGTTTTAAGGAGCCAAAGAGTCACAATGCAGAAGGAGCCTGGTGCCCAGAATCACAATGTGGAGGAAAAGCAACTGCCTATCAGAAATACCCACAGTTGATACTTGAGTGAAAAATAAACTTTTTAAAACTGAATTTTCTCTCATTCAGTCAAGTTTGCTTTCCTCTGTCACAAGATAAGACACCAAGACACAAAGTATATGGCTCTTAACTTGTGTTTTCACTTAACAATGCAGAATAATTATCTCATTTTTGTAAGGAAAGCAATAATGTTGGTAGTACAAAGGACACATATATGAGCAAAAGAAAGACAAAGAAGGATGCATGCCATACTATTACTTTGATAACCAAAGAGTGGAGATTGGGATTAAATTGGAGAGAGTTGACTATTACATTTTTTTTACATACATCTATGTGGTTTGATTTGTATCAATGCATGTGTATTGCCCTTGTGATAATACTTTAAAGAGAGTAGAAAAAGCACAATGCAGAGAATGAGATTAACAACAATTTCCTCAATATTGGCATGTAGGGAACTTATATAAAATATTAATGCATATTCAATTATGCCATCTTAGGAGAAGGAATGAAGAATGACAATGAGGATGGAGAGGAAAGGAGTTGTGAAAAGCTTGTAAGTGCAGAGAAAATGCAAAATAAATAAGTGTGGAAGAAATAGGGTGACTACTTTGCTTAAAAATCATGTTTAGGAGAAAAGACAAGAGAAAAAAATGAGGAAGGGATGTGGAGGTAGAGGTGGGTGATTCAATTAGGAAGCCTTAAATAACAAGATGCCAAGACAAAGAATGGATGATGACTTTTTTCTCTCTGTAAAGATGCTAGATTTATTACTTCAGAAAATCTTGTAGCCCTCTGATATCAGACATTGTTGATTGTCCACAGAAACAGCCAGTCCTCTCCTCTTTCTTTTTATCCAAACCTCCATGTTGTTCAGCTGTCCATCCCTGGAGGGTGACCTTATTCCTATTCCCAAGCAAATCTTGATTACTTTAAGCCAATCATGGTAATTCCATTCTCTTTGCAAAGGATTATTTAAGCCAGTGGTTCTCAAACCAGGCAGTTTTCTTACCCCCTCCCCAAGGACATTCGACAATATCTAGACACAATTTTGATTACCAAAACTGAGACGAGAGGTACTACTGGCAACTAGTGGATAAAGGCCAAGGATGCTTTTAAACAGTCTGCAAGGTACAGGGCAGAGCCTTACAACAAAGAGTTGTTGGGGCCAAACTATTTGTGTCAATATTGAGAAACTCTGTTTTAGCCAAATGGCATGTGATGACAAATCTATTGAAGGGCCTCTGAGAATGATAAGGAAGAAAAATAAATAAAAAACATCCAGATTGATGAATAGTGCTAGATGCAGCTGAACCTTCTAGCATCTGAGTAGCAGAGAAACTTGCTGGAAAGCAGGCCACAACTGAACTGTGAGGGCTGCTACTATGATGACAGAGAAATTTGCCTGAGGATGTGAGTCAGGGCCAAAAAAAAGAATACTGCTTGGCCTTTGCATGTTTACGCTCTGCCTAAAGCATGGAAAACAGTACACCAGGAAAAAATGTACCTGCTCTATCCTTGTGGTCTTTCTGCATATACCTCCCTCCAATCCTAACATCAAATTTGTTGGCAGAGGATAAATGTCTGCGTGGACTAACTTCAGCAATACAAAGCAGGGCAATGAAGGGTAGACTTGCAGCAGAAAGGCAATAAGTTAATAACTGGCACAATAATCTTATTTGTCTCTGCCTTCAATAGGATTAATGGTAAACTCACAATCTAGATCTGATTAGGAAAAATGGTGACATTGATAGGGGTCTTTTGGGGAAGGAATTTCCTCCTTGATACAAAGAGCTCTATGAGCAAAAAATCCTTGTTCTGATTTGGGTTTTGCTGGGTGAGGACATGAAATTTGAAGTTTCTGTTGCCATTTTTCAACATGAGAGGAAGGCCAAGAGATTTTTCCAGAAGCTTACCATAGTCCTGACATTGCTGAACTACAGAACCAATCTTGGATATACCTAAATTAAGATATCTTAAGTAACATAATAAATGCTTGTATTTTTAATATAATTTTTAAAAATTTTCAACTTTTTATTGATATATAATATGTATAGAGAAAGTGTTGTAAATCATGTGTACACAGGTCAATAAGTTATTACAAAGTGAGCACCAGTTCCTTGGACAAGAACGTAACATTTCCAGCACCCCAGAAGCCTCCCTTTGGTCGGCTAAATTATATACGCCAAGAAACACATGTTTTTTATCATAATCCACAACGCTGTGTATGTAAACCCATTGTAAATAGGTGTATTTGTAATATAATTTGACCTGGGTATTGTATGGCTTGTGGTATCATGCCTAATATAAATCCAAAAAAGAAATTCTCTGTTGAGAATTGCAAAATGAGTAGCAGTTATCTGGAAAAGAGAGTGAGATACTTTTGAGCAAGTGCTGAACATACATCTTAGAGAATACCAAGCTGTGTAAGACAACATTCTTGTCCTCAAGGAACTTAGAATTCTATTGATTACAAGAGAAAGAAAACTGAATTAAAGTA
>JAQZBX010066570.1:0-16090 GCA_029593785.1 Cabassous unicinctus
GGAGGAAGGTGCCACAGTACAAACTGGGCACACAATAATGCAGTGATAAAAGGCAAAATGTTAAAAAAAAATTTTTTTTATTTTTTTCCCATTTTTTGAATATCCCAATCCTTTAATTTAGTTTTTTTGTTAGTTTTTTTCAAGTTTCCATGTATTTTATCTCTTACATTTAAACTTATTATTATTTCATTTTCCTATTAATTGTATTTGTCTATTATATGGGCTTCATCTTCACAGAAGGTGTAAATCACAGAAGGGTAATAATGGGGGTAGGAGAGGATCATTGGTGGGGGGTGTCTGGGATGGGGGTTTCATGGGAGGAAGTTCACCTGAATATACATGAAACATATATAAATTTGTTCAAATGATCAAGGGATGGGGCATGGTCACAGTGGGTGGAGAATCACTCAATAAATGAGAAAATACTGAATTCCCAGCCTGGAGAGCTCTGCCACATTCTCCAAGCAGCAACGGTCCCCCGAGAGCCGGGACAGTGTCTGGCAAAGGAGGATGTTCCACTAATGGGTTCCTGTTATTGATGACTAGATTTATGAGACTTTTGTCTTATAATTCAAACTTAGCCTACTGTTATGGGGTGCCTAAAGGTTACCACCCGAGAGCCTCCTTGTTGTGCAAATGTGGCCTCTCTCTAAGTCAAACTCAGTATATGAATGCATTACCTTCCCCCAGCATAGGACATGACTCCCGGGGATGAGCCTCCCTGGCAATGAGGGATTAATACCAAGTGCCAACTGGCAATACAACAGGAAAAAGACCTTGAACAAAAGTGGGAAAAGGTAAAGACAAATGAGATCATATGGCTAAGAGACTCCAAAGAGAGTCGGGAGGTCATTGCAGAGGTAATGCTTATGCACACCTCAGTAGTATCTCATAGAAAACCAAACTGGATATCACCCCACACAGAGGGGCTCCTGAGCACTATGGAGACACTCAGGTCTTTTATAAGGGGGGATAGCTTCAGATATTGATGCCTTATCAGTAGGCTATGCTTTGGAATCTGTGCTCCTGAGAGTGACAGAGTTGGACTCAAATAAGTCCTCCCTGCACATGGTCCATCAGTCCCTTCTATTCAAACATATATGAGGTGCTGGAGTTTGTCGGTGTACTTGCAGAGACTGGAGCCTTTGGCCCACCCATGTTCCAGCTCTGCCTGGAGTCTCAGTAGAGCTGTAAATCCTACCCTACAGCTCAATGGACTAACCCAAGTCACCTGGCAAGGAGATGATGATGGACTATGGTTATCCCAGGCAATAATCCCATCCATCTTATCCATGGGATATAAGCCCCCTCTCACTTGGAGGCAGAGTGGACATCACTATCCCAGACTCCTCAAGATTGGGGGAAGAGCTATGGACCAGAGTGGACTTACTGGTATTCTGTTGTAGACATATTGTGATTCAAGCAAAGGAAGAAATTACAACATAAATATGGAGCCAGTGGCCACTGGACACTTTCAGGGCAGGGAGAGGGAAAAGCAGTTTTAATATAGGGGCTTTTTCAGGACTTGGGAATTATCCTGAGTGACATTACGACAGATATAGGTCATTTTACATCAGCATATAACATGCAGAACTGTGTGGGAGAGAGTGTGGTCTCCAATGTGAACTATGGTCCATGCTTAGTGGCAAAGCCCCAAGATATGTATATCCATTGCAGATGATGTGCCACACTAATGAAATATGTTTAAGTCGGAGGTTGTTGGTGGTGCAGGAGGTGGGGAACATGGGAATCTCTGGTATTTTTGTGTAATATTTATGTAATCAAAGCATCTTTTAAAATATAAGATCAATAAATAAATAAATAAATAAATAAATAAATAAAATAATTAATTAAATAAAATAAAGGCCCTGGAAAGAAAAACAACAAAAATGTACAGGAGATTTAACACATTTTTTAATCCATTCATCAAGTGATAGATACTTGTGCAGGTTCCATATTTCATAATTGTGAATAAAGCTGCTATGAACATTAAAAAAAATGGTGAAATCTTTCATATCATTCTCTAAACTATTCACTCCTTTAAGACTTGGCACTTCCTCTTGATATTTCTGATAGCTAATATGGTTATTTTTGCACATTCCAGGTTATTAAATAATACAATGCAAAATGCTACAATAAAAGAAAAAAATATGCAAAACAAAGAAGACATTACCAAGACTGTTATCTTCTTCAAGCTACTCTTTACAATCGGTTTAAGTCCTTGGTGCTCTGTCATAAAATCACACGAAGATCATGTTACTGCTCCTTCTGTGATTTCCCTTGTATGTCTTTTTTGTGGCCAATCAATGATCCCTATCATTTACTGTTAAGCCAAATTGATGATACATTCATAAATTCCTAATCTCTGATAATTTCTTTCTCTCATTAGCATTCTTAAAACATTGTAAAGTTTGTTTTTAAAACTAATAATTTTACATTTCACTTTGTTGAAGATTTCTATTCCAGCTCAACGTCTCATTTCAAGTTTGCAGTTAATTTTCTAATATTTTACCCTTCTAAGAGATGAATATGTTTTTTGATAAAGTTACCTCAGAAAAACAAACAAAGTGTTGATTTAGACTCTAACTGTATCTAATATAATCACTGGATCACAAAATTTCAATTATTAAAAATATTGTAAGAAACCTATACACAGAGACACAAACACACTTACAAAATGGCATAATAAACAAATACATATTATATCTCAATCAGTGATCCTTTCAAAATTTTGGAATAGAAACTTTAAAAAAAAACAATGAAGTATATCACTCATACATGAGCATATATAAACAATAAGTGTATAACAATAGTTGTGAACTTCTGAAACAAACATACAAAACATCATACTGGGCTCTCATACCTCACCCTACAAAAATACCTTGCATTGGTGTTAAACATTTTTAACTAATTATTAAAAAGCATCATCAAAATATTACTTCTAACCAAAGTATTTTCCCCCAAACAACCCTATTATTATTATTATTTTTCTATCATTTATACATGAACATACATACATAATAAGTGTATAGTTAAACTTATGAACTTTCAAAGCAAACAATCATAACTTCATAGAGGGGTCCCATACATCAACCCTCCACCAACACCTTGCATTTTCGTGAAACATTTGTTACAAATTATGAAAGAAAATTGTCAAAATCTTACTACTAATTATAGTCTTTATCTTACATTTGGTGTATTTTCCCCCCAACACACCTAATTATTATTTTTTGAATATATTTTTAAGACAGAAGTTATAAATTAAAAAGTCAGACACATGTGCAGAATGCCCAAACCACACCCCTCTATCAACACACCACACAGTGGTAAAACATTTGTTACAGATTATGAGATAATATCATCAGATTATTACCAGGTCAATAGTGTACATTTGGCATACATTTTCCATACTACCCCATTATCAACACAGTACATCTTTTGCATAGATGCAAGAATATTGCATTATTACTGTTAACCACAATCCATAAGTCACTCCAGTTATATTTTTCTGATGCTTCTCCACATTCCCACCTCCCTGCAATAGTGATGTACATCTGCCCTAGCTCACAAGGGACACTCTTGCATGTGTACTATCAACTACAATTGTCTTCCAACTCTGGATTTACTGTGCTATTCAGTCGCTAGATTATTATCTAGCTTTCTGTCAGTTGGCATTTACATCCCTACACTAACATTTTTAGCCACATCCCCATTTATAAACCAGTTGTTACTCACTATAATGTGTTCCTATCAACTGTGTACATTGCCACACTTTTACAGTAAAGTTAATTAAAACTTCTACATTCATTAAATATCAGTAGTCCATCTCAGTCATCCTCTTATCTCCTATAGGTATCCACCACCTACCACCAAGTCTTGCAGATACTTACTTACATTTTCTTCTAGAAGCTTTATGGTTCTCAGTTTTTTATTTAGGTTTTTTATTCATTTTTAATTAATTTTTGTATAAGGTGTGAGATAAGGGTCCTCTTTCCTTCTTTTGCTATGGATATCCAGTTTTCTCAGCACCATTTGTTAAATGGACTGCTCTGCCCAAGCTGGGTGGGTTTAACAGGTAGTCAAAAATCACTTGACCATAGATGTGAGAGTGTTTCTGAACCATCACTTTGGTTCCATTGGTCCATGTTTCTGTTTTTATGCCAGTACCATGTTGTTTTCAACACTGTAGCTAGGCAATATGACCCAAAATCCAGAAATGAAAGTTCTCCAACTTTGCTTTTATTTTTTAAGATGTTTCTGGCTATTCAGGACTCCTTACCATTCCAAAAAAACTTGATAATCATGTTTTCCATTTATTTTTATAATGTAGTGGAATTTTTATTGGGATTGCATTGAATCTGTATATCAATTTAAGTAGAATTGATATTTTAATGATATTTAGTCTTCCAATCCATGACCAAGGAGATTTCTTCCAATTATTTAGGTCTTTCTTTATTTCTTTTAAATTGTAGTTTTAATTAATTAAGTTTAATTAAGTTATAGTTTTCTGAATAAAAGTGCTATACTTTGTTGGTTAAGTTTATACCTGAATATTTGGGATTTATCTGTCATATTTTTTTTCACCACTCTTTTGACACTTTTAATTACTTTTATTGATATAATCTTCATTTGTAGTCTCTCTTCCAGGCCTCTCTCTCCTGTCTTCTCATGCTGCAAAACACCTTTTAGAATTTCCTGCAAATCAGTTCTCTTGGTTACAAACTCTCTCAGTTTCTGTTTTTCTGTGATTATTCTGAACTCGCCCTCATTTTTGAAAGATAATCTTTCTGGATATGTTTCTTGGCTGGAAGTTTTTTGCTTGCAGTATCCTAAAGATATCATACCAATGTCTTCTTACCTCCATTGCTTCTGGTGAGAAAACAGCACTTAATCTTAATGGGTATCTCTTATATGTTATGCATTGCTTTTCTCTTGCTGCTCTCAGAATTCTCCCTTTGTCTTTGGCATTTGACATTCTGATTAGGATTTGTCTTAGAGATGGTCTTTCAAATTTTTTCAGATAGGAGTAGGTCGTGCTTCTTGGACCTGGATATCTATGTCCTTCAATAGGGTTGGGAAATTTTCTACCGTTATAGCTTCATATATTCCTTCTGCCACTTTTCCCTTCTCTTCTCATTCTGGGACACCTGAGACACTTATGTTTTCACATCTCTTGCTGTTGTTTTGTTCCCTGAGACGTTGTACAAGTTTTTCCAAACTTTTCTTCATCTCTTCTTTTGTATGTTTGCTTTCAGAGGCTGTAACCATTGGCCAATTTGATGTATTTATGAATTCCAAAAATATAAGTAGATCATGCTTATAAACTAATCTGTTAAACTGGGCATGATTAGGTTATGATTAGGGTGTTGAGCCCAACCCCTTGGTGGGTGGGGAATCAAATATAAAAGGCATGGCAAGAACAGTTTTGGAAGCAGTCCTTTGAGAAGGAGTTTTGATTTTGGAAAGAAGGCCCCAGGAGAAGAGAAGCAAGCCATTTGCCTGACCGTCTACAGCTGACCTTGTGGAGGAAACAGGAGCTAAGCCCGGAAAGAAACGCAGCCCTGGGAAGAGAGGAACCCCAGAAGCCTGAACCCTGGCAAACGCTGGCAGCTGCCTTGTTCTAACATGTGGCAATGGACTGTGGTGAGAGAAGAAACTTAAGACTTTATGGCCTGGTAACTGTGGAATTCTACCCCAAATAAATACCCTTTATAAAGACCAACCCTTTTTTGGTATTTCACATTAGCACCCCTTTGGCTAACTAATACAGAGTTTGGTACCGAGGAGTGGAGAAGTGCTTTTGTAATTACCAAAATGTTGGAATGGTTTTATAAATGGGTAAAGGGGATTTTTTGGAGGAATTGTGAAATGTTTGATGGAAAAGGCCAGGATCACTTTGAAGAGACTTTTGATAGTAATACGGATGCTAAAGAGACTTTCTATGATGCCTTAGAAGTAAATGATGAAACAATTATTTGAAACTGGAGGAAAGGCGATCCATGTTTTAAAGTTGCAGAGAAATTAGCAAGATTAACTTCTGGTGTTATATGGAAGACAGAATTTGAAAATGGTGAACCAGAGCATTTACATGAAGAACTTTCCAAGGTAAACTTAGAGAATGTGGCTTTGCTTCTCCTTGCAGCTTATAGCAAAATATAAGATGAGTGAAATACAATAAGGACTGAACTTTTGGGCACAAAGAAAACAGAAACTGATTCTGGAACTTCCAAGTTGTGGAAATCAAATTCCCCGATGAAAATTCCCTATTTGAAGACTTTACTAAACTTGGAACTAGAAACTCAGAATTGAAGATGCAGTTATCCGGAAAGACATGTGGAAAGTCTTACTGTCTGATGGCTTGGACTCCTGCTTCCTGTGTGCTAAACCAACAAAGTTTTTGAGAGAGCTGTATGAACAAAACCACTGTCAGCTTGGACATAAGAGGGCATGGAAAGGAGAGATTGAAGGAGAAACAGCTTTAAGAAGAAAACCGTGCAAGCAGAGATGTGGACTTAAGACATCTCCTTGGGCCAAGAGAGGAGCCCCAACCAGGTCTACAGAGAGGGTGAGTTTTCCCCAGCAGTTGAAGAGGGTGGATGTCCCCACCCGGTGTTCTGAGAGAGTTTTGCCATCCCAGGGAGCATGGAGGGTGGAGCACATTCCTCAAAGATTAGGGTGGTTAAGGTCAACACCCCATAGGTCTGAGAGGTGTGTACCATTCCCCATGGATTAGAGAAGGCCAGGTGGTCAACCCATTGCTCTGAGAGTGTTGAACCTGTATGCCAAAGGTTAGAAAAGGTCAGGTGGACAACCCATTACTCTGAGAGGGGTGAACCTGTATGCCAAAGATTTGGGGGAATGTTGTCTTCACCTCACTGTACTAGGGGGGCTAAGACTCTAACCCAAGGATTTGGTAAGTTGTGGCAATCACCCCAACACTCTTGGAGGGTGAGGTCTGGAGCTTGGTCGACACCCAGATGCTTGAAGAGGGTGGAACCAAGAAAATGGCCATTGGGCAAGCCTGTGGAAAGGGTGGGTTCCCATGTGGCCCCAAGGAGAAGAAACCATCTTCTTAAGAATGACTCTCAGATTTTGAAATAAAATGGAGGATGCCCTGCAGGTTTCCTGAACTCTAGAGGATCCATGACTCCTGTTTAACATCCCAATTTCTTTTTATGATATTGAAAATATTTATCCTTTGTCTTTCCATTTGTGTATTGAAAGCAGTTAAATGGTTTTGTAAGTTTCAGAGGTCTATAGCAGATGGGACTTTGCCTCAAGATGAACTGTATTTCTTTAAAATGATCATGATATGACTTTGTAGTTGAATTGTTACTGATTTAAGGTTTTTTGAATATTGTAATGTATTTTTGGAATTCAGAAGGTGGAGTGTAACGTTGGCCAATTTGATGTAATTATGAATTCCAAAAATATAAGTAGATCATGCTTGTAAACTGATCTGTTAATCTGGGCATGATTAGGTTATGATTAGGGCATTGGGGAATCAATTATAAAAGGCATGACAAGAACAGTTTTGGAAGCAGTCCTTTGAGAAGCAGTTTTGATGTTGGAAAGAAGGCCCCAGGAAAAGAGAAGCAAGCCATTCGCCTGACCGTCTACAGCTGACCTTGTGGAGGAAACAGGAGCTAAGCCTGGAGAGAAACGCAGCATGGGAAGAAAGGAACCCCAGAAGCCTGAACCCTGGCAAATGCTGGCAGCTGTCTTGATCTAACATGTGGCAATGGACTGTGGTGAGAAAAGAAACTTAACTCTTTATGGCCTGGTAACAGTGCATTTCTTCCCCAGATAAATACCCGTTATAAAGACCAACCCATTTTTGGTATTTCACATTAGCACCCCTTTGGACGACTAATACAGAGGTCATTTCTTTAAGCTCACCAATTCTTTCTTGAGTCTCCTCAAATCTGCTAATATATGATTCCAGTGTATTTTTAATTTCATTTATTGCATATTTCATTCCCATAAGATCTGTTTTTTTTCTATGCATGCTTTCAAATTCTTCTTTGTGCTCATCCAAGTTCTTTTTAATATCCTTAATTTCTTTAGCCTCAATTTAATCTCATTGAATTTATTAAGAAGATTTGCTTGAACAGCTATGATTAGTTGTCTTAACTCCTTTATGTCCTTTGGAGGCTTATCTTATTCCTGCAACTGGGCCATATCTTCCTTTAACTTGCTGTGGATTGCAATTTTTTGTTTTTGTCTTGGCATCTGGCTTACTAGAGTGTTTATTCTGGGTGCAGTTTTTCTCTTTAGTTTACGTCTTTTTGTCCATTCTCCCTTGCTGATTGTGTAGTAGGAAACAAGGATGTAGTTGGTTGTATAAGCTGTGGAGGCTGAAGCTGCCCTCATCACCCCAAGTACCAATGAAGTTTCTCCCAACTTTCTCCTTTGCCAGGGGTTGGGACAGAGTCACAGCTGTGTGGAATAATCTAAGTCATGCAGGCCTAGCCTGCAGTTGCTCAGAGAGACTGATGAAGCTTCATGCCCCTTTTCCCCCTGCCTGGGGAGGGGATGGTGCTGCAGGTTTCGGACGCAATCTATGCCGTGCAGGTCAAAGAGGACCGCAGTTGACCTGGTAGACTTCCGATTGTTAAGTCTGTGCCAGCAAATTGTACTGGCATTTACCTAGATAGGCTGGTGCAGGACCTGCCATCTTCCTCTTTGCTAGAGATGGAGCTTCCAATTCCAGCCATGGAATAGCTCCTGAGGCAGCTTGTGCCTCCAGTGGATGGCATGCATTGGCCTCTGTGGCAGAGAGTGCTCTACTTATGAATCTTCTCTGCAGATGGGTGGTCTCCTCCTTCCACTCTTTCAAGGAAGTTGTAGGATGCACTTCTGGTATCCTGGAGCCCCCAAACAAGTGCTTTATATAGCTCTGGATGATTACTAACTGCCCTGTAGCAGAAGTTGATTCTAGTTGCTCCTCACTCTGACACCATCTTGCTGGCTGTCCTATGTACTTTATTTTTGAAAGAAATGAATCATTACAGATAATCTAAGTTTACCTTAACTCAAAGCCTTCTATTCCTATATAGAAACACTAGTGAATATCATGACCTTTTTGTGTTATTCCAAATCATTTTTAATATATATACCATTATGTATTTAGGTATATATATATATTATACTTAGTTAAGTAGTTACACTTCTCTTCATGGCTAAGGATTGAGTTCATGAATTTAAACTAAATGCATATTTTTGTTTTTTTGTTTTTTTTGAGTCTTATCTATTACAAATAGCAATGGAGTTCATATCTTTTCTTTGCTTCCTTTTAATCATATTTTGTTCAAAAATCTATTTAGTTTTAGTTCTATCTAGCTTAGTTTTACTTCATTCAATCAAAAAACTGTTATGTGAGTCCCAATTCAAATAGCTATCGAGAACAATAATTAAGCAAATCTATAAAAATTAATTTTTGTACCTAGACATAATACTTAATTTTTACATGTAAAAGAACAGGAGAAAATGAAAGATCAAACAAAAGAAATATTCCCTGTAGTCATATAGTTTAAGGACTTACCTGAATCAGAATGCAAAGTTATAGTTTTTAGTCCATAATATGGCACTGGTAGGAAGATAGATGTTATTAAATTTGTTTGTTACACTTTGTGGTTCATTGAGTCTTCTGTGGACCCCAGGAAATCCTGTTCTTAAATCCATCCCATTTCTATCTGTGTAAATCTATTATAGGTGGAAATTTTTTTTCAATTATTTAAGTTATGGGCCTTTGATTAGATTGTGTGACCGGGATGGTGCTTAATTCTCTTCCTGGAGTCCTTTATAAATAGAGAGATAAAAAGTCAAATACACAGAACAAAGCTTCAAAGACAGAGAGGAATGCAGAAGCTGAGAGGAAAGGGGATTGATGAGTGAACTCCACCATATGCCTGATCATGCAAAGCTGCACATCTTTTATGATGTCGCCACGTGCCTGATCACCCACAGTTGTAACTCAGGGAGAAATCATCACTGAAAATGCCTTCATGTGCACACTTTTGTGGCCTCAGAATTTTAAGCTTATAAATTAATAAATATCCATTGAAAAGCCAATCCATTTCCTGTATATTGCTTGGCAGCGTTTAGGAAACTAAAGTAGAAATTGGTACCAAGAAAGTGGAGTATTCCTATGCAAATACCAAAAATGTTAAAAAGGGATTTTGAAATAGGTAAGGGGAAGATTCAGGAAGAATTGTGAAATACTTGATAGAAAAGGCTTAGATTGCTTTGAAGAGACTGCTGCTAGAAATATCGATGCTAAAGATACTTCTGATGAGGTCTTTGACGGAAATGATGAGTGTGTCATTGCAGCTAGAAGAAAGGTGATCCAAGTGGCAGAGAACTTTGAACAATTGTGTTCTGATGCCAGATGGAAGGCAGAATTTAAAAGTGACAAGCTTGGATATTTACCTGAGGAGGTTTCTAATTCTCCAGGATATGTGTCTTAATCAGTATTACAGGGGACTTTATGAAAATAAGACACTAGAATCCAAAGGCTGGAGAAAGCCATACAAGAAGTTAGAAGTCAATAGAAGAGAGGTCATAATAGCCAAAGAAGCATAGATCAATATGTACACATAATCATAACAACATAAGGCAAGATACATAACAACTTGTTTCTGCAACAGGTATCATGGTAATAGCTAGTATTTGCAAAAAATTTCATCCACTACTAATTCCATATTCCCATTTCCCTCAGTAAGCACCTCACCTAATCATGATACTTTACTTGGTGGGGTGACACAAACCTTCATTCCTTAAATAGGGTTTTTTAATTTTACCATTGACTTAATCACAGGGCATGGTAGTACTAAGAAACACATATTCCAGATATAGTCTTCTTTACATCCATTAAATGTCCAATTTCCATTTGGTAATCAAGGTCAATCTTCCCAGTCAGTATAGCACCTTCCTTTTGCTTATTAACTCAGTGGCATCAAAATGAACAGCTGGCAGCTTTATGTTCCAGTTTAATGGAATTATTGCATTTGCCTAAGAAGCATGCCTACTTTTGGAGACCTTCTGGCCACCAGTGCTTAAATTTGCAAGGATAAGAAGAAAAAAAAATGCTGGTTGATCACATGGTTAATAAATATTGGTGCCACTCCCATTTCCACCCTTTGTACCTGGGTCTGTGAATGCTAGCTATGGGAGAAATAGCACCTTTGTGTGGACACTGATTTGGAGGATATATAGTCCATTGAAAAAAATGTATCCAACCTTGCAAGGTATTGGTCCCCTGCTGAAATTGGGATTGAGTCTTCAACAAATCTTCCATAGTTCTATCAGTATAGTTAATTCAGGATGACACGTTACATAGTAAGGTTAATGAATCCCATGAACTTGCACCCACCGGTCATATTTTATTTTATCTACTGTGATTTACTTGAGCAGAAATAATTCTTATAGAATAACATGATGGTGGATAACACATTCAGTGAAGGCCACAGATGGAAGACATGGCATAACCATTGTGTTTAGAGAACACAAATCAATATCCGTAACAATCCTTTTCCAGTAAGAGCAAAATACTGTCCCAACATGATGAAAGTGGTCCAATGTAAGTAACCTGCCACCAGTTAGAAAGGTGATCACCTGGGGAATGGTAACATATCAGGAACTGAGAGTTGGTCTCTGCTGCTGGCAAATTGGTCACCCAACAGTGGGTATACCCAGGTCAGTCTTGATGTGTGGATATCCATGATGGTGAGCCCAGGCATAGCCTCCATCCAAAACACCATGGCCACTTTTTTCATTATCCCTTTGGACAATGACAGGTGTGGCTGGGTAAAAGGCTGACTGATATTAGCACAGCACGTCATCCTGTTCAATTGATTTTAAATTCCTCTCCTATGCTAATGAAACAGTCAGGTGAGCATTTACATGGCACACAATAACTTCATGTTTCATACTCATTCAGAAAATTCTATCCATACACATCTACCCAAGATGAATTATACTCCAATTTTTCAATATGTTCCTTCTAAATCCTGACAATCCATCTAAACTACCGGCCACAGCCCATGAACCTGTTTAGAAATGCATCTCTGGCCATTTTTACTTCCAAGCAAAATAAATTGCCAGATACACTGAGGTTCTGACCTTTTTATGGACTTCCCTTCAAAATTTTCCTTTATTAATATTCAAGAAAGGGGCTGTTGCAGCAGCTATCCAATTTTGGAAGGGTGTCTGTATGTTGTGTAAAACCCTGTGTAAACTAGTCCCAAGTTTTCACTTTTGTGAAGAACCCCATAAGAAGCAAAACCTATGGTCTGGGTAAGGAAAGATAAGTTGGAACAATTGGTGGTCACAGACATTTGAGACACTTATTCAGTAACTTTCTTGTGCCTTCAGGTACTTCTAGAGCCTAACATTTTCTAAGCCATTTCCTTCTGATGATGGAATGCCACAGTGCTTATCCAACTTAATGGCTTAGTGGGTCAGATATTTTATGATGGGCCCTTCAATTCTCATGGTAATCATTCATTCTCTACAATGGCCTTCAAAATAGGCTAAAAGCTATTTCTCATAAGAAGAAGAATTATCAACAAATGATGGCAGGCTCTGCCTTAAAGCCCCACATGTCTTCACTAATGATTCTCATTTAGAACCCTGTCACAGTCTCCCCGCAAAATCTCTGAATGCTATTGACACTTCAAGAACCATCAGATATGCTGGATCATTTTGGTCCATATCACAAAGCAGCTTGCATGGCAGTCTGGGCCCTTTGCAGAGCATCCTTTTATTCCAGTCCCCAATCAAAACTAGCAGCTTTTTGTCTTTCTCAATAATTAAGTCAGAGTACCATATTTAAATGACAAATATTTTGCTCCATACTGCTTAGAGGCCAACTAGGCATTTTGTCTGTTTTTGCTTTTTATTATTTTGTTTTTGTTTGTTTGTTTAGTAGGACTAGGAAGATGCATCAGTTTGGACTTCCCCAGGAAAGAGATATCTTGACATTGTCTTCTGCATTGGATTCCTACAAATTTCACTCATGTGAAATCCCCTGAATTTTGGTTGAATTTATTAACCACCTGCAGACATGCAAATATAGTACAAATAATTCTAGAATAGTTGTACATTTTATTCACTAGGTCCAATTACCATCAATTTAATGGTCTACAGTGATGAGTTTTTGAAGGTCAATTCGATCAATAATGCCTCAGACTGGATTATAACATAGGGGTAAATATTTGCTATACACCTGAATAAGGGCATTGAATCTATTTTTGCTGGCCTTACCAGCTGAAATCAATATCTTCATACCAAGAACATGGGAATATGTTAATTTTTCCAGCAATCATACTATATGTGAAACAGCATCTTCAAGTTAGAGTAACCACCTGGTTTAGCTTATGATAATCCACAGTCTTCCTATAAGATCATCTGTTTCCTACACTGGCCAAATATCAGTGTTGATTAGGAATACAGTGTCTTCACCATGCTTGCATTCTTCAAATCTTGATGGTGGCTCTAATCTTCAGCATATATGTGTGAATCTTTTTCTGATTTCTGAACTCTCTTTTCAATTTCATTGCTCAGGGAACCTAATTTTATTTTTTATCATCAATACAACACTCTTGATTATCTTAGCTTTTTGATAAATTCTAAAATCAGATCAGGGAATACCTCAAAGTTTATTCTTCTTTTTCAAAATTGTTTTGATTATCTTATTCCTTGGATATAGATTGTAAAATCATCTTGTCTATTTCTGAAACAAAAATGCCTTGCTTAAATTTTAATAGGTTTGTCTTAAATGTATAGATCCCTACCAATATAATATATTTTTTTCTTCCTTTTATTCAGATTTCAAGACCAACATTACCTATCTAATAAGTTAATATCTCTTGGTATGGGACCCAGGCATCCATGTATTTTTCAAAATATTTTGAAAGTTTCATATATATAAAATGCCACATACTATTCCAAAGATTAGTATATGCCATCACTAAGATGAGGCAAGACCATATAAAACTCAAAACTTCTGAGGTTTAACACTACTAGTCTTCTGTATTCTAATGTTTTATTAAGAGAATATTAGTTATCTGTCTACTGACCAAGTCTACTGCTAATACTTCTTATCCATAATTTTTTAGTCTTGGCGAGATTCGCAATGAGCTTAAAATATCTCTTATGCCAATTGAAGTGTAGCACATTAAAATTTACATATGACGTACATTAACTTTTATTAAACAATTAAAAATCATAATGTTTTATAAGCAAATCAATTTTATTGATACATATTAAAGCATGCAATCCATTCCAAGTGTATAATTAATGGTAATTGGTGTAATTCTATAGTTGTGCATTTATCAATTCAATCATTATTAGAGCATTTTCATTATTACAATAATAATAAAATAAAAATTTTTTAAAAATCTCACCACTTTAAAGATTTTGAGTTCATATTATTTATTCCATACATATATTTCAAATTTTTGAGAAATTGAATAGGTTATATTTCCAGAAAAAGGAAACAGGATTTCAGGGAATTTATGTTATTAACCTAATGCTACATAACTAATATGTAGCAGACTTAGGACTACATACTAGAATATAATTATAGGAATACTTTTCCATTTTTAAACCATATGATTATTCCACTGAGGGGTCAGTTTTTAGTAAAAGCCAAAATGCCTACATGTAGTCATTTATATCATGTAGTTTGTTGTTCCAGAAACTTTTCCTTAAATATTATGGGGGGGAAATCCCAAAATGTTACTTTTCTTTTGCAGAAGAGATTAATGTATTTTCCCCTTAAGAATCTCCTTGAACTTCAAGAATAAATTTTTAACCTTGCATTAGTATTCAAATACTAAAAATCACAGTGTATTGTGATTGAGTAACAAGTTCAAGTCCAGAGGTTAGAGGAAAAGTTTTTCATCACTTAGACAATATTTTAAAAGTCATAATCCTGAATCTCAAACCAGAGTAAGAGAACATTAATTTTTAAGTTTAAGATAAGGTATTTTAGTTTACTCAGAATTCTATTCAAATTTAACCAAATGTCTTATAGGGAATGTAGCTGAGAAAATAGGAAGGTCTCTCTAATACTTAGGTCAATAGAGATGCAAATCACAAATTTGCTTTAATTTTCTTGTTGCAAAGTAAAAGAATAGGGGCAGTAGAAATAAAGAACTATGTTTAAATATGAGAAGAATTACTGAAGAGAGAGAACATGAATTTTCCACCATCCATTTGTGTATGCTATTTTTGTATCATAATTTTATTTTGACAGGATTATAAATGAATTTTAAATGTGATATGCTAGTTAGCTCATTCATATAAAAGTCATTTTATTTAATTACTATGTGTAAATTTTCATTCACTTTTAAGCTGCATAACTTTATAGAAATAATTCAAATAGGTGAAAGTATAATTTGCACAGTTTCTAGGCAATTATGATTGCATAAATTTTCATGTCAGATTGAGATTGTATACATGGTTCAGTGGCTTAGCCTGTGGAGTGAAAGAAATTTGAGTTTAAATCCTGGGTCTGTTAAATCTGTTACTTTGGTAAACTATAAATCTAGCTTGGCATGTGTTTTCTCATGTATAAAAGGACAATAAATTATTTGGGATACAGATTGCTATGTAGATTTTATAAAATAATGTCCATAAAATTCCTAACCCTGGTAACAACTTAACATTAGTAAACAGGATTACTTTTTGCATATTGGATGAAATGGATAAACTTCATACATTCTGTACCTTGTTTCCAGCTCCTTAGAGTGATGTAGAGAATTTCTGTAGTGGGACATGATTTGCTAAAACATAAGCCTTCGTTTGTAAGAAATGTCCTTGCTTTACAGAGATCAGTGACCAAGAATTCTCAGAAAATTATGTATTTAAGAGAAATAGGGGAATTTAAGGAAATCATACTATTATTCACTGATATGTCCATTAGCATATCAGCAAAATGTGGTGACAAATATGAATCATTATGGTCCCTTAAATCATGGGATATTGGTAATCACTGGATTTATTCTCAAAAGAGCCAAAGTGCCTACATATAGTCACATTTAATTTTAAAATATGTGTCTGTGTATATATATATATATATATA
>JAQZBX010066571.1:0-16094 GCA_029593785.1 Cabassous unicinctus
TTAATCATTTTGAGTACATAAAAAATTCTGGATGGCAAAAAATAAAATAAAATAAACCACCATAATCAAGTATGAAAGACAAAGAACAAATTGGGAAAAATATATGCAACTCACATAAAATAAAGGGCTGATTTATCTAATACATAAAGAGCTCCTATAAGTCAATAAAAACAAAACTAACAACCCAATGGGAAGAGGGCAAATTTCACAAATAGAAAAGGAAATACAAATAGTTCTAAATTACAAAAGAATGTTAAATCTCATACATAATAAGAAAAACGCAAGTAATTATTGCTACACTGAAAAAAACATTCTTTCCCTGTTATTGTTGACAGAGCTCCAAAAATTTGATATGGCTCTTTCATATACTCTGGGAGTGTATGAATGTTACATGAGTGGCAATGTCTCTCATGTAACAAAAGCATATACTCTCTATGCGGGGATTCCACTTCTGGGAGTTTCTCCCACCGATGTAAAACTATGTATGCCTGAGATTATTTATTGCAGCAATGCTTTTAATAGCTTGAAAATTAGAAAACAATTCAATATCCACAAAAGAACTAGTACATTCATGAAATGGAATACTATGATGTCATTTTAAAAAGATGCTTTTTTATGTACTATCATGGAAAAATATTTTGAAGAGAAAAAATTATGTGCACACTAATGTTTATAAAATGCTATCATTTGTTTAGGAGTGGAAGGAAAATATATGTATTTATTTATCTATGAATAAAATATTTCTGGAAGGATACAAAGAAAACAATAACAATATTGCCTGTGGTGAGGAGAAGGATGATTGGGGATTAAAGGAAAGAAATTCTTCAGTGTATACCCTTTATACATTTTGAATTTTGAGCCATGTATTATGTATTCAAAAAATGAAATTTGTAAAAGACTTGTACAGAATTATCCCTGCTCTAAGAGATCTACAATGAACAAAATCCAGGTAAAGGCTTTGAGAAGTCCTGTAATTAACAAGCCTGTTGAACTATTTAACTCAGACTTTTCCAAACATTTCTGACTGCAAGACCCTTTTCCCGTTTAGTACCTGTTCACATCTCCCTATGGACCCTGCAGTAGCAAACACTGTCTCAGGGCCTTGAACTGCCCGGTGTTCCCCCAGGCTCTAAGTTCTGAATAAAGAGACCTGCTCAAGGAAACTAACTCCTAGATTGATTCCTACAGAAAAAGAATCAATTGTTATCTCACCTTAGGCTCTGAGTAAATTTGGAGGGAAATCTCTTTTCCTTCCCAACTCCCTCTTTTCCTATGCAAGTCAGAATTCCTAGCTGAATTTTAAAAAGATGACTATGGTAGATCATTTGGTAAGGAGAATATGCATCTGGCTGGCCATGTGCACTCACTCATGCACAAATAAAACACAAGAGGGGAGATTGTTAAACAATAAATATGAAGTGGTAAAGTAAGTTAAAGTCCCCTTTTTAAAATATTATAACCCAAAGGAAAAAGCAACACAACATCTCTAATAGTATTTCCATATTGGCACTCCCTGTTGGCCAAGACTTGCATATAATTTACACACTTTGCATCCCCCTGACCATTGAACGTAAATGAAATTTTCAGTTTTGAGAAGTCAGCTCTTTTTGGGTCATTCTTTGGTACCATTTAAGTGGTGCCCAAGGGGAGATTGTATCAGCCATTTGAGGAAAAGCCCACTAGAAACCATTCCTGGTCCTAATTAACAGCAGAAGGTGGAAGTGTCAGTCCTAATATAGATGGCAAGATTTCAGCAATGCACAAGCACTGAAATCTTCTGATAGTGGTTCTCAGAGTAGTCCCCTGACCAGCAGCAGCAGCCCTGAGAAACCTGGTAGAAATGCAAATTCCTGGACCTAGTCCTAAATCTACTCAATCAGAAATTCTGGGTAATTCTGATGCATGCTTGACTTTGAGAACTATGGCTCTATCAGAAGATTCTCCAACCATCACCCCATGTAAGGGTCCTCAAGGTCCAAAAGATGCCTCTGCCTAGATGGGTGGCAGAACCAGAATACACACACACAATATGTAAATATTGAGATTTATTATAATAAATTGACACATGACCATGGGGATTGGCAAGTTCAAATTCAATATTGCAGGCCACAAGTTGGAAACTCCAGTGAAAGCGAGGTTGAATTCCCTAGGAGAAGCTAGCTGGCTGATGTACAGGCAGAAATTCTTTCTGACTTCTGAAGTCCTCAGTTCTTGCTTTAAGATCTCCAACTGATTGGATGAACAGACTCCTCTCATTGCTGAGGGCAATCTCCTTTGCTGATTGTAGATTTAATCAACTGTATATGCAATCAATTGACTATAGATGCTAATTCATCTACCAAATACTCTCACAGGAACAATCAGGCCAGTGCTTGCTTGACGGAAAAACTGGACACCATAACCTAGCCAAGTTGACACATGAAAGTAACCATCATAATGGGCTTCTCAGAAGCTTAATGCTACATTTTTTCCAAGTCCTGGTTTAGGGATTGAATGTTTATCCCCATATTAGTCATTATCATGTTGGAAGAAATTACAGAAATTTATCTCTGGCTGACCTAGGGATATAACTACCCTTTAAAAAAAATAAATGAACCCTTGCTTCCTGACCAAGAAAATCAGCTTGTGCAGCTGACACCTAAAAAAGTAATAAAAGTAATAATATTGCAACAGGGGAAACAGCTATGCTGGAACCCACAGAGATGACTAGGAAGTGGACCTACGTAACCACCTTGCCATGGTATCTATTTGTGATAATTTTCTAAATTGAAGAGCATCCTAGAGAAGAAAGCCTTGGGGTCAAACACAAGTAGTCATAGTTTTCATATGGGCGTAGTGATGGGAGAGCTTTCTGGAGAAAAATTGCAAATGCTGATGATTGGACGCTGGAAAGACAATTTGTCACAATGACAGGAGTCTAGCCTAAGGAACTGGACTTTGCTACAGGGTTTGAGGATTGCAGAGGGGCCATTGTTCTGAATCCTATAGGGCATTGCCTTAAATTTGTTCTTCCTGCTTCTCCACTGGTGTAGGACACTCTTGTGGAGTAAAGGACCAAGTGTCATGTGTCAGAGTTGTGTTTCTAATCTCTGAGGCCTAGGAGATTATACTGTGGTGTTCTTCCTTATTAAGAAGGAAGGAAAATTCTCCAAGATCCTGCCAAGTTGTCCTGATCTCCTCATGACCATGTGAAAACGATGGGCATGAGAATGGTAGGGTCCAGCAGAAGCCAATGGAAGCAAGACTGCTCAGATTAGCAAAGACCAGAGGAAGTGATGCGGCAGAGGTGCAGCAGAGGTGGACAGAGGTGGGCAGAGAGTATAATGCAATTAAAACCAGTAATGACTGCCATCCTGGACCAATTTGTTAGCATGAGTAAAGACAACCCCACCAAGAACTCTCCCTTCCCCACAAAATGTTGATCTCATTCTTTGTTAAATATGTCCTAGGTAGCCCCATTCTTTTCAAGATGTACTGGAAAATGCATGTACTCTGGAGTCAGTATCATGAGTTTAAATTGACTTTACCGCTTACCAGCTGGGTAATCTTGGATAAATTCCACCATTTTCCAAAGCCTCGGTATTTTTCATCTGCAGAAAGGATAAGCCAGTTTTGTGGTCCTGTTTTGAACAACAATGGTATTACTATGAGCTACCACTTTTTAAGCACCTGTCAGGTGTTCCACATGCATGATGATCTCAATCCATCTTAAGAACCACACATTGAGATAATTATGCCTCCCCCCCTTAAAGATTAAGAAACAGCCCCAGATGGGCTCAAAACAATTGCCCAAGATAATTGGAAGAACCAGGATTTTCAATCTCAGGGTGAATCTGCCCCAATATCCAAGCTGCTTCCACCACGCTGCCCTGTCTCTCACAATATCTGCACAATGTCTGAGAGGAGGTGTTCCAACGCTTAAGCTTTCTTTGTTTCCTTCTTTCCTGCAATTCCCTTCCCTTTACCCTCAAGGTTTGGCTGATGTCCCACCTCCTTCCAGACCACCCTTGTCCACATTGATGTCCCCTTGACCTTCCAACAATGAAGTTGTATGCCACTCCTGAGCTTCCTTTTGATTTCTCATCCACTGTGGCCAGATAAAGTTCTTTGGAGCTTTATTGTGATCTCCCTTTTCTTTAGTTTTTTCTTTTTTCCTCAACCACAAGCTTATAGATTTCTCATGCACAGATCTTAATATTTTCTGTGTTCTCTGCCCCGGGGCCACCCTGGTGCCTTGCACACCCTGGTTGAACTGAATTTCTTTAGCTCCTCCTCCCTTGTGTATTGAGAGCTGTAGGTGGGAGGATTTGGGACCTGCTCAGGCCCCGGGTGCGCCTCCGTGTTCACTCATTTTTCTGCCTGGAGGCTCACAGTGATGGATCCCCTCACTTTTTCTCTGCCTCACAAGATTCACTGCTCAGACATACCCACTCATAAATAACAACCTAGATGGCTGTGTCAGGTAGCTAATTGACTGTGTAACATAGACTACCAGCCTCTCAGGCAGCACAGGTGCTGCCTGTAATTAACCACCCTCATCTCAGCCTGACCACCCTGCTATGTCAAATCACAGAGCAATTAGGAATTTTATGAGTGGGTTTCCCTGCCTGGGTCAGAGAGGTGGAAAAGATACAATTTCTGTCTGTTCTCAGAGCCATATTGATTCCATGGGAAAGCAACACTGTGCCAGGCCCTGTGGTAAAGGCTGTAGAAGTTGGTAAGATGAAGAAATAATCTGTGTGATCCAGGACCACATAACTGAGTTGGGGATATAAGACAAAACTAGAATGAGTATAGTTTGATAAATGTCATGAGAGATATAAACATTCCTATGAGACACAGGGTGTGTTTTGATGGAGAAATGGGGACGTTAACAACGTGAAGTACAGAATCACAATGTAGTACTGTGATTCATGTTGGAATCACTTATGAGAGCAATTGAAAAGTATAGATTTCTAACCTCCAAGTAATAATTACTGAATCAGAATCTCTGAGATAGCATGGGGCCAAAAAATCTCTACCTAGATTTTTGAGACATCCTGATGCTAAATATGATTTTGGGGAGCCACCAAACCCATGTTCTGTGCTCTGAAAGCTTTGACTCCCTCCTCTAAGGGTGGTTCACCACGGATCCCTGAACCGTGTGAAGCTTCTCCCCAGCCTGCCCTTGCCATGTTTCATTAAACTAAGGGTGAGTATCTTACTCAAATTGAGTCCCTCTGGAGTTGAAAATCAGAAGTTCTAGTTGATTAGCTGAGTGTGTTGGACCTAAAAAATTGAGTTGGATTCTTAAGCTAAGGGGACCTTTTGGGAACCATCCATAATGAAAAAGAGAGGGATTGGGATAACTTCTATCCCTGAAAACTTTGTAGTTTCCAGTCCCAGTTCTTTGTGAGACCTTTATACTTTTTGTCCTAAGTTTCATGAGAATCCCTATTTTCTTATAATATGCCTTCATTAACTAAAATTTGCTTGTGTGAGTTTTCTTTCCTGTCAGCAAAATAGTCTAAGGGAGAGAATCTCAAATTACAGAGACTTCAGAGACCAGCTCTTTCAACCTCTCACCCAATTCAGGATCCTCTCTCATCCACTATCTGTGATGTGTTTGGAAGAGCAGTTGCTCAAAAAAGCACCTCTTCTGAGGCTCTTATACTTTTTGAGACAGGAAACTCATTACTTCAACTTGAATTCACTGACTGTTAGAAAATCCTCTTCTTATTGGGCCAAAGTCATCCTCCCTAAAATTTTTTTATCATTGTATCTTCCCTCTTGTATTAGTCTGCCAAAGTGGTGCTGATGCAAAGTACCAGAAATCTGTTGGCTTTTATATAGGGTATTTATTTGGGGTAAAAGCTTATAGTTACAAGACTTAAATAGTCCAACTCAAGGCCGCTTTCTCACCAAAGTCTGTTGCCACGTGTTGAAGCAAGATGGTAGGCATGTCTGCCTGGTCTCTCCTTCCTTCTTCCTCTTAAGTCTCCGTGGGCCCAGCTTCTTCTGATCTCAGCTGTAGGCTGGCATAGGGCTCGTATCTCAGGGCTTCCTATATCAGTCTAGCATAGGGCTCGTTTCTTTCCAGGCTTCCTCAGCTGCTCAGCTGCAAACTATCAGGCGAATGGCTCAGCTCTCTCCTCTTCTGTGTGTGTTCTTGAGTGAGTGTCCATTTATATCAGGCCACCAAGGGGGCAGGGACTCAACCAGAATCATGTCCTATTGACATGGTAGAATCAAAGCCTTAATCTTAACATAATTTAATCAAAGACATCTCAGCTGATCTAATACAATCAAAGGGTATCACACCCAGAGGAATAGATTAGTTTACAAACGTAATCTCTCTTTTGGGGATTCATAAATAATCTCAAACTGCCACACCTCTGAAACCAAAGAAACTAATTTCCCCCTTTTCACCATAATAGTAAACAAATATTTTAAGACAACTCTCAGCATTGCCCCCTGCCATCTTTTTTCCTTCAGGCTAAATATCTTGGCTTATTCAATTATTCCTTCTATGTCCTCTACTCCAGACAATTCCTTATTCTGATGCCTCTCAAATTGGTTACCCCAGTTTTATGATTTTTTAAAAAGCACAATGTCCAAAATTAGATAGCGTTTCCAAGTATGTTACCATCATCCCTTTTTGTTTTATACTCTTGGGAGGCAAGATAAATTTGCAGGTCCAAATGTCAGTATAGTACTTTAGAGTAACCTTTGATTTTCACAAAAATCCAGTGAGGTAAGTCTTATTCTTCTTCCATTTTACAGGTTTAGTAAAAATAAAGACTGGAGCAATTATATATTTAGCCCAAAGCTATACAGCTGTAAAGTAGTAGTTTGGTCTTGAACCTCGTATTTAGATTCCAATTGCCATGTTCTCTCCCTTTTACTATACAGTCTCCTCCCAGGTTTCCTTCCTGTACTATCCTCTTCTCAGAGGATGTTGAAGGCATTAAAAAGCCCTAGATGGAAACTATTCTGAGCAAGATTTCTCACTGTTCCTGCAAAAATGGCCCACAGCTTCTGAAGGGTGACAGAGAGAGCCTTCTGGATTCTTGACTGAACAATCACGTCAAGACAGAGGGTAAATCCAGACAGGAGGTAGAAGGTAACCTGGAAGGTGAGCCAGACTCTGAGGCTTGGGAGCCATTTTGGATCTTCTATGAGGGAGCATTTGTCCAAACAGCTGCAGCACCCTGGAGAGTGCCAAGTCATAAAACATCTAGACCATGAGCATCAGAAGCAGAGACCTCTATCACTCACCAGGTGTATGGTGACATGGTTAAGAGCACCAGCCTTGGAGTTTAGCTATTTGTATTTGACCCTTGGTTCTACCAACTGAGAAGGTTGCTTGTTTGTTCAGGACCTCAGACTTTTCTTTTATACACTGGGAGGAGTACATCTCTCAGAGAGTTGTTATTAAGATTACATGCAGAATAAATATAAAATACTTAGCACACTACCTAGCACACAGTTTTAACTTAAATTTTAACTTCAACAGTTATATTGTACTTACTATATGACAGACAGTGTTTTAAGCACTGTACAAATATTAGCTCATGTACTTCTCATGTCATCTCTAGGAGGTTGGTACATTTGTTATCCTGACTTTACAGGTGGAGAAAATGAGCTACAAAGAAGTTGAGTTACCCAGGGTAAGTGGCAGAGTAGAGATGCAATCCCAGGAGGTCTTGGTTTCCAAGCCCATCCTCAAAAGCCACTATACTAGGCATCACTTAGTAAGTCTTGCTATTATTGAATGTGAAACATTGAGCAAGTTTTTTAGTCTCTCTGAGCCTTAGTTTCATCACCTGTAAATTGGAGATAGCACCAATCTATGCTGTGTGATAATGCAAGAAAAAATGTGATATAGTATGTAAAATATACATAGTAGAATTCAATAAATGTTTCTCCCTCTTTTTCTCCCTCCCTCCCTCTCATTCTCTCTCTTTTAGATCTCCTTAAACTTCTAGAATTCTGTAGTTATGAGAACATCCCTAGCCTAAGGAGGTAGATGCTTACCCAGCAGAAAACCTGACTTTGCTGCAATTTTCTAGTCACTTGTAGCTTAGCTTTGCTGTCCCAAGGCGGTATCGTCTGTTCTTTAGCCCCCCAGACAGAAGGCTTCAGCTGCAGGCACTGTTATTATTCCTCCCCTCTTCAAGTCTGCAACGCCCCCAAGGCCCACTTTGGCAGGAAGACTCTTTTAGTTCTAAAGGGTGTGTCTGTCCATTTACTGCATTTCTCTTTAGATGGGAAACTTCTAAAACGACAGGAATTCTCTTTAAAAACACTTTCAATTCTCACTTGTCTGGTCACATTTTTTATCCTTTGAGTACACCCAAAATCTTTCAAAGCTGTTTTAATGATGGCAATTTACAAAGGACCCTGGAGTCCTTCACTGCTACTTTTATGACTGTCCAGGCTTACCACTACGTGGAAAGTGAAAGCAAGGTGCTAGTACTACTTGCTCTAGATCTTACTAGTCTGACCTGGTCTGAGAAGAGAGAAGGCTAGCTGCAGATTTGATGCAAGACTATAGCACACCTACAAATGTACATAGAGGCATGCTTCCTCATTTCCCTTCCTACTTATTCCCACCAAGCAACTGACATTTGGAAGACCTGAGATTCTAGTTCCCTTACAAGCTCAGTGATCATTTAAAGCAGGGGTCAGCAAACATTTTCTGTAAAGGGCCAGATAGAAAATTTTTGAGGATCTCTGTCTCAGCTACTCAACTCTGCTGTTGTAGTGAAAACAGCTATAGACAATAAATAACCCAGTAGCAGGGCTATGTTCCAGTAAGACTTTAGTTACAAAAATAAGCAGCAGGCTGGACCTGATGGGCATGGTTAGGCAACCCTTGACTTACATCACAAATAAAAAGTTTCTTCATTGCAGAAAGTTGAGGAAAGGACAGAATAATAATAAGAAGCAGTTTATTGCCGTGGTCAAGTACAAGGACTCTGGAGTCAGCCTTCCTGGGTCAGAGTTGTGGGACCTTGAGCAAGTCACTTAATTTCTTCAAAAGTCCGTTTCTTTATCTGTAAAATAGAAATAATTATAGTTTATTCCTCATAGGGATAATGGGAAGATGAAATGAGATAATCTAGAACTGGAATCTATTAAGCACTCTGTGTTCATTAGCTGTTAGCCAGAGGTAGCAAAGCATTGTGGGTGTCTGTGGGCTCAGAGGCTGGAGCACCTGGGTTTGCAGCCCAATTCTGCCACCTGCTAACTGTGACACAGTGGGCAGTTCTTTAATCTCTCTGTGGCTTCAGCTTCATCTGTAATAACAGTCCCTGTCTCATAGGGATGTGCGAATTAAAGTAATGAATAGCTAGAACAGTGCCTGACATAATTATTCCAGATGCTAGTTTTTAAATTACTATTATTGTTATTGTTAAGAAATTATTATCCCATACCCTAAAGCAATCTCTGCTAATACTTTGGAATATTCCTTTCTGTAATATTACATAGTTGTGGTCACACTTATGGTGTATATGTAATTTATTTCTTCATTTGACATTATAAAGTATCATTATCCCATTGAATTAAAAACTTTTTGGTAAAAGACCATTTTATTTGCTCTATCACAGTCTATAGAGTGGATTGCCATAGCTTTCTTAATCTTTGCCCTAGTCTGGACATGGTGGTGGTTTCCAATATATCGTTATTTTAAATAATATTGCCATAAACACTTTCAGGCAGACAGCTTTTCATGTATTTTTTGCTTCTTTCCTTAAGATAGTTTCTCCAAAGTGGTTACTGGGCTTAAGGAAAATGAGTAGTTTTAAATTGCTCCATATCTTTGCTCAAATTGCTTTCCAAAATGATTGAACCAATTTCCAGCACCACCAAAGCGTTTGCATTCATCAGATATCAGTTTCCTCATCTGTCAAATAAGGGTACTAGAGTTTGATCAGTCTACCTCATACAATGATTGTGAGAATCAAAATGTATGTGGACATGTTTTGGAAACTGCCACATGAGATACCATTGCAGGCATTTTGCTTTGATGACAGCATCTGATTCAGCCAAATGGCATCTGGAGGCAGGGATGGTATTTTAAACATGACCCTCCTTCTTGCAGCTGAGCCTACCCATGGTGCAAACTGTTGATACACAGTTTAATTAAGATTATCGGTACATTGTGGACTTGACTGGTATTTCAGACTAGCTGCAGCTAGCAACCATTGCCATGACTTCATGACTTGAGTAATTTTGGGCTTAATTTTGGACTTTCCAAAGAATGGTACACAGCCTTTTCCCATGTGGGAAACAAATTAACACCATGGCCAAAGAACAATCCCAGCTCCACTTCCATATATGTAGGTGGCTGTGATTTTTGCATACTTTATGTGCCAATATATAAATCTCCATCAGGTCAGCCAAGGCCTCATGAAATGAGCACCAAACTTTGAAAAAAGACACCTGTGCTTACATGCCAGTTTTATTTGTTTCAGACTTTGGGCAAGTTGCTTCCCTTCTCTGAGCTTCATTTTCATGACATTTAAAATAAGGATACTGATACCAACCTTTCAGAAATCTTGGGAGGCTTAAATAATATATATGTCAAAGCACAAATTAAAAATCTAGCTAACTACCAGATACTAGTATAGGTGTTCAATAAAGGATAGTAAAATACAAATAGGCCAAAACACCTAGCAATTGCATGTCACTTGGCAGTTGCACAAAATTATTTGTTGACTCTATTTCTGAGTAACCATGTGTTTATTGGCCAAAGACTTTGCTTACTTGTCACCTCTTCCAAGAAGCATTTCCAGAACCATCTGCCACCTCTACCTCAGATAGAACTGACCTGATTGAGTATATGCACATTATTATTATTATTATTATTATTATTATTATTTGAGATATGAGGGGCCAGGGATTGAACCTGGGACCTCATATGTGGGAAGATGGAGCTCAATCACTGAGCCACAGAGGCTTCCCTGAGCTGGTTTTTTCATTTGTTTTGCTTGTTGTTGTTGTTGTTGTTTTTTTCAGGATGCACTGGGAACTGAACCGGGGGCCTCCCATGTGGGAGGCGGGACCTCAACGACTTGAGCCACATCTGCTCCTGCACCATTATTTTTTAAACAATTTAGGTTGCTCCCAAGTTTGGAGGTTTTTGTTTTAGTAATAAATAATGAAATCATGATAAAAAATCTTTGCATAAAACTTTCTTCATCTTCAGGAATTTATTTTCTCCTATCATTTAGGATAGATTCTCAAAAGTGGAATTACTGGGTCAATGGGTGTGTCCATTTTTCAAAATTTTTATTTTTAAAGAAGGTTTACATTACATAAATGTTACATAAAAAATATAGGGGATTGGGAAGTGGCTGTGGCTCAAGCAATTGAGCTCTCATTTACCATATGGAGGACCTGGGTTTGATCCCCAGGACCTCTTGGTAAAAACAAAGATAAAAGGTGTCCCAGACCTGCATGGCGTGGAGAGGTGCAGGCCCCCGTGCAGCGAAGCGACGCACCGAAAAGACGATGATGCAACCAGATAGGAAAAAAAATATATATATATATGGGATTCCCATATGCTCCACCCCCACACACACTTTCCCATATTGACGACATCCTTCATTAGTGTGGTACATTTGTTACAATTGATGAACACATATTGAAGTACTGCTGCTAACTGTGGACTATAGTTTACATTATAGTTTACACTCTATCCTGCACAATTTTGTAGGTTATGACAAAATATATAATGGCTTGTATCCATCATTGCAATGTCAAGCAGGACAATTCCAATAAGCTCTGGCTCTATATCTTCAAATTGCTTGCCAGGAAGCTTGTGCTAATTTTTACTTCTATATTAGTTGTGTGCTTAGGATTTTGCCTGACCCTAATGCATGCACCTCTTACATACATCGTTTATACTATCAGTAACACTACATCATACTTTTCCTGTATATCTTCCCCAGCCATTGTGATATCTTGGGACCAAATTTGTTGAAATTCGTTGAAGAATGAATGAATGAATGAATGAGAGAGAGAGAAAGAAAGAAAAAAGGAAGACAGAAAGAGAAAGTGAGAGAGAGAGGAAGGAAGGAAGGGAAGGGAGGGAAGGAGGGGAGGGAGGAGGGGAAAAAAGAAGAAACTGAAGGCGAGAAAGAAAGATAAACAAACATAGAAAACTTTAGAATGAGAGAAAGTAAGTATGGAAAGAAAGCATTTCTGGCTTTAGCTGCCAGCACTAATTAAAGCTCCTATGAAGTACTTTTCCTCGAAGAGAGGAAGGGCGGCATGTCACATACCATAAGATGCATATACATGAGTAAATAAATTGCCAACCAATACATTTTTAAAGGGAGCCCATTATGCTTATTTATTGAAGCTTTCAAGTGTTACATCGGCTCCTGCAATGAAGTGAATTATTAAACATCTCTGTATCTACTCTGAAAACTATCATGGCTATTTCATTTGAGCCTTGTTTCCAGCTCCACTCACAGACCTTCATTTTGGGCACTTGGAGCAATTCTTTGGGATGTCTGTCACTTGAGCTCCTCTTAAGAAAATGACAGAGACCACCCACTCCCAGTTTTTGCAGGAAATTCTCTGTGAATGACTGACATGAATATAGAAAATGAAAGTAATATTTATCATATTTTCCTGTGGCCCCTTCCCCTTTTCTCCCTGTTCCCCAGTTTCTACCACTTTCTATTAATTATGCCTAAAAGAAGGTGGTTTTCTTTCAGAAGTCAGAAATGGAAAATAGCTGACATAGAGTTTGAATGCAACCGGAGTTGTCTGTCATATGACTGCTTCCCCAATCTGCAGAGATTTCACTTTCAAAGTGAAGGCAAAAATAACTATACAACTCAGTCAAATGAAAGCAAATGAAAGGGCTAGTAAATTAGAAAAGGGTACCATTTCTATTTTTATAAGCTCTAGCTTATTGCTTTCAGTGAATTCAAACTTATTTTCCAATTCTATCATCCTCAGTTCCCCTGTGTGGGGGAAGGAGAGTGTGCTTCGAAGACATGCAACTGGCTTCCCAGCCTGACTTGATCACTTTAGGGCCGGGTGTCTGAGAGGAAGTGAATCAACCTGCTGACCTGCAGGTTCCTCAAATGCAAAAAGGGAATTATAGTGGACTGCTGGTCATGTATAATTGTAACTAAGATAATGCATGCATGTCAAATCATAGCACTGTGTCTAAAAATAGTTCCTCTCTTTTCCCCATGAGCTCACAATTTTTCCCCATGTAGAATTCTATCTGTCCTTCAAGGCACAGTTCAAATACCCTTTCCTGCTAAAGTGTTTCCTGACCTGCCTCTGACATCCTATAGCATCAGTTATACACACATCTCATGGGACCTCCCATTCTGCCCTGAGGTCTTTTGTGACAGTCCTAGTTCCCAAGACTTTTTATTTTTAACACAGGGTGATGGAAATGTAGGTTCATTCCAATAAATCAATATTTCTAGCCTACTTATTAGCAGGGCAACAGTACTTCAGAATGGGGATGGTGAAGCAGGCAAAAGTTCATGGGGGATGGGGGACAGGTCATAATATCTCAAACGGGGTACGTGGCATCTCATTTCCTCTATCTGGGTACTGCTAACATGATCTTTTTGGTGCGTCTAGGCTTTAGACTCTCATCTAGAGTATAAACCTTTTAAGGGCAGAGACTAGACCTATGTTTCCTTGCTTCTCCCCTTAGTATCTGACATAGTGTCTAAAGCAGATTTATTGAGAGCACTCCAACCCAATTTTTAGAGGTGTCTGGAATGTCAGAGAAAAAATACTTGTTAAGCAAGGAGGCAAGCTTGGATGCAATGCATAGTATTTGTTCAAGAAGACAATGGTAGTACATATCACAATATGAAAGCAGCCCCAGGAAAACTTTTCCACTAAAGAAAAGTTGCTCTGCCTTTTCATTCATGCTTTCACATCCAGTAAATGTAATATAATTGCCTACTATGGTACAAGTCTCTGTTTTCAAAAAGTTTCCACTCAAGTTGAGGGTATACTCTGTAGACCCACAAAAAATGATTCTGGCAGCAGTCCCTAGACTAAAGAAAATGAGATGCCTGTTTTCATGCTTAATAATCGGTATGACTCATCTCTGATTAGGTTGAGTTCTCATTAACTGGTCACAAATCTGTGTCCCTCATTCGTCTAGGAGCTATACAAAGGTGAGTGCCATGCACTAATCATTATTCTATTCCAGTGTCTAGAACAGTGCTTGACATTCATTTATTCATGCATTCATTTACTTACATTTTTAATGAACATCTACTATGTGACAGGCATAGTAGGTATCTATCTTGGCTCAACTCCTTCAAGAACACTTGTCCTCCTGAAGTGCATCAAGGTCTACATCAAAGGAATTCAATTAATTTAATCAAATTAAATTAATTCAGAGTAATTGAAACAAACCAATTCAATTAAAGAACACATTTTAAAGCCCCTACTATGTGCTAGACATTGGGGATACAGAAAATCAGATGGGCACAATTTTACCCTCAGGGCTCTCAGTCTGTTTAGGGAAGACAGACATTGAGGAAACAGCATAAGTATGTCCTGGGGAACCCCTGCATTTGCACATCCAGCTCTCCACAGTCCCATTCCTCTCCCACTCATCTGTTTCATTCTTTCAACTTTCTCTGCTGTGCATCTTGACTCATTTCAGTTATTGTCCCTCTTAGTCCCTCCCATCTGACCTACCTCCTGGCCACTACCCAGTTTCATGTACAGGCTACTGGCTCCAGCTCCCTCTTGACTTAGCTAAACTATGAGAAGTCTTTAAGGTAGTGCCAGTCAGTTCAACTGGGCCCCGGAGACCTCCTCCCACCCCTACTTACCTCCAGGGTGTGGGCCCCAAGGCAGCCTATGCAACAGTGTCGTAGTAGGCACTCGCTTTGTATTTGCTAAAGGAAGGCATGAATGAATAGGCAGCGTAATTTTCTTTCAGCGAAAAGGTTTGCCAGGGGTCAGCCTTCATGATATGATAAGTATAAGTGCTGCAATTGTCTTCCTGGCAATAAAGCCCTTCTAGCACTCGTGGGCGAGGGGGAGGAGTGCTTAAAAACCATTTTTAATTAGGCAATTATGACAATTAAATATTTGAGACTCAGGGTTCCTAATCCTTATTTGATTTCCACTTTAATTTCCTAATAATGTACGTCTCTGTTCTCATTGTAATCTTTCCCTTTCAATCTGTGTGGAATTCATTTGCTCAGGATAATTGCTTCTCCATAAGACTCTCTCTTGTCACATTCACAATGATCTAATATTAAGGGGGGGGGCATACATTTACTGTCATGGGGGAAAATTTTTAAAGACTGGTGAATACCAGCTTTCTCGTTATGTCCCATTAGAGACAATGAAATAAAGAGGTGACAAGAGGAAAGTGGTGCTCTGACAGTTCTGATCAGAAATTACATCAGTGTGTTTTCTCTTAGGCAGGGCCCTTGAACTCAAGGTAGAATCAGAATAGACCAAGAAGAGGACAGGTGGCAATGAACATTTATCTAGTACCTACTAATGTCAAACTCTTTGCTAGACACTTTGTAGACACAACTCTTTGGGTGGCCATAATAACCCAGCAAGGGAGCTACTGTTTTCCTTATTCTATAGATAAGGCTCCAAGAGGCCCAAGTGTGTTATCCAGGGTAAGTCAGAGCCCCTGTCTCTTCAGCCTCACTCTGTCACCCCCATTGGTCTTGACTTCAGAATCTGTGTGACCTTGAACAAATTATTTACCCCTCTGATCCTGTTTCCCCATCTATAAAATGGGGGTGATAGGACCTTCTCTGGGAGAATTAAACTAAGTGTGAAAAACGCTTTGTACCATATATACTGCAGCATTATAATCTGTGTTATTATTATAATTTTGTTATTATTACCCTTTATTGGCACAGGAGCTCACCACTTCATAGGCACTTGAAGGGCTAAGAAGCTGCAATCAGCTATGACCATTGAGACACCAGACAGGCATCTAGAGGGCAATGATGCCAGACTTGGCCCCATGCCCCTTGCACTGTGTAGTCCCCAGATGGCACTCTACTTAGGCACTCAGGGTTTGCTACCTGGCATAGGCTAGGAGGCTGGGGCAGAACTTCAGCCTCTGC
>JAQZBX010066572.1:5301-16190 GCA_029593785.1 Cabassous unicinctus
AAAAAAAAATGAAGCCAAGAATATCACCAAATACAACTAATAGGAAAATGAAGTAATAATGAGAGATTTAAACATAAGAAATGAAATACATAATAATTTAGAAAAACTAAAACTTTAAATTTAATTAAAAAATTTTTTAATTTAAAAATTTTTTTATTAAAATTTAAAAATTGGGATATTAAAAAAACAATGACAAAAATTTAAAAACAAAATTTTTTTGACATTTTGCCTTTCATCACTGGCACCAAGGGATTGCTACAAAGCACCAACTAGCAGTACAACTGGAAAAAGACCTTGAATAAAGGAGGGAAAAGGTAAAGACAAATGAGTTTATATGGCTAAGAGACTTCAAAGTGAGTTCGGGATATCATCCCAGAGGTAACTTTTATGCACATCTCAGAAGGATCTCAGTCTGCCAAAGTGGATACTACCCCAAATGGTGGGGCTCCTGAGGGCTCTGGAGACACCCAAGTCCTGTGGTCATGGCAGATAGCTCTGGAGTTTGGTGCCTTGCCAGTGGGCCGTACTTGGGAGTTTGTGCTCCCGAGTGTGACAGAGTTGGACTCAGTTGTGACTGCTCTACACATGCCTCTTCTGTCCCTTCTACTTGAACCTATAGTTGGTGCTGAAGTTGGTAAGTGTACGCCCAGAAGACTTGAATCATTGGGCTGTCCATGTGCTGGCTGGGCCCTGGGCCTCAGCAGAGTTGCAACACCAACTCTCCAGTTTGTTGGACTCACCCAGTTCAGCTGGCGGGGAGGTGAGGATGGGCAACCACCATACCAAGGAACAGAGAGAGTCTGCAGCTGCAGGCAGGACAGTCCCATTCATCAGCCATATGGGATTGAAACCCCCTCGCGATTGGAGGTGGAGTGGGCATTGCCATCCCAGAATCCTCAGGATTGGGGAATAAAATATGGACTAGAGTGGACTTATTGGTATTCTATTGTAGACTTGTGATTCTAGCAATGGAAAAAATTGTATCATTGATGTGGAAACAGTGGCCACTGGGGGTGCTGGGGGCAGGGAGAGGAAGGGAGAGGTATAGTATGGGGGCACTTTCGGGACTTGGAACTGTCCTGAATAACACTGCAGCGACAGATACAGGCCATTGTATATCCTGACATAGCCTATAGAATTGAGTGGGAGAGAGTGTAAACTACAATGTAAACTATAATCCATGCTTAGTGGCAATGCCCCAAAATGTGTTCATCAATTGCAATGAATGTACCACACCAACGAAAGAAGTTGTTAATGTGGGGAAAAGTGGGAGCTTTGGGGAGTGGGACATATGGGAATCCTTATATATTTATATTTTTTATGTAACATTTTATGTAATCTAAGTATCTTTTAGAAAAAATAAAATATATATTTTGAAAAAACAGAGTAGCAAGAGGAGAGAGAAGTAGAGAGACCTCTTAAGAGTGTTTTACGGGAAGCTGATATGGTTCAAACGATTGGGCTCCTGCCTACCACATGGGAGGTCCCTGGTTTGGTTCCTGTGTGCTTCCTAAAGAAGACAGAGAGCTGGCGTGATGGACAGACGTGGCAAGCTGATGCAACAAGATGATGCAACAAGAAACACAAGATAAACATAATGAGAGACATAACAAAGCAGGAAACGGAGGTGCTCAAGCAATTAGGTGCCTCCATCCCATATCAGAGGTCCCAGGTTCAGTTCCCGGTGCCTCCTAAAGAAACAAGGAAGATGACCAGACACAGAAGTGCAAACAACAAGGGGGTGGGGAGAAATAAATAAAATAAAAATCCTTTTTTAAAAAAGAGTGTGTTAGGAGAGCCTCTGACAACTGCTTATCAGGATTCCATATGTTACATATATATACATGTATTAAAAAGGAAAGACAATGAATTTAGCAAAAGCCAGGTATGCTGCCATATTGACTTTTCTTTCTGCAAAACAGTAACCCAAGACTAAAATTATGAATCAAAAACCATCCTGACTCCCTCATTTTCCTTATTCTGTGATTTCCCATATGTCCCCACCTTTATCATGTGCCAGATGATATGCAGATGCACTATAGATTAAAATTTATAAACTATATATTTACAAATATAGGGAATTGTAAGTGGCAACTTATATCTTTTATTAGTCTGTGAGGTATATATTACTGTCTGTGGCAGTTTGAGATTATTTCATGAATCCCAAAAAGAAAAAGATTATGTTCATAAACTAATCTCTTCCTCTGGTTGTGATACCATTTGATTGCATTAAATTCAGTTGCAAGGTCTTTGATTAGATTACCTGTTACAATTGCTGTAGGACTTTCTATTGGACTATGTCAGTGAGGCATGACTCAGGTTGAGTCCCGACCCCCTTGCTGTGTCTGATATAAATGGACTCACCTAGACAGACAAACAGAGGAGGAAAAAGGGAACTGCCATGTTTGATGCTGCCATATAAGAGAGAGGATCATTTAAGCATGAAGCCCCAAGAGGCTGGGCCCATGGAGTAGTTCAAGAAGATACCAGCCCTGCTGTATGCCTGACAGCTTACAACTGAAATTGGGAAGAAAGCAGAGCAGCTGAGCCTGAGAGTTGACACCTGCAGTGGAAGGAGAGACCAGGCAGAGATTGCCCCCCATCTTGCTTCAACACGGGGCAGCTGACTTTGGTGAGGGAGTTCCCAGGGAAGAGTCTAGGCTCATCCATCCACCATCACAGAATGTGGACACATGGCTAAATCTGAACACAGACTAGGGGGATGTCAAGCCCCTAGGTCATAAACACCCTTGAGGTGGACTTTTCACGGCCTTAGAACTGTAAGCTTTTACCCCAAATAAATACTCTTTATAAAAACCAACACATTTCTGGTACTTTGCATCGGTAGCCCTGTGGAAAACTAAAACACTGTTCTAAGTTTTCAGGATGTGACACCCTAAACCCAGCTCAGAGTCTGAAACTACTATTTAGGAAGATAGCCAGAATCTCACCTGCCTCTCTGGATTGCTGAATCACCACTGCTGTACTGTCCTCTTGCTGAAATACCCAGAATTCTGTTTGGACCCCTTAGGTTTGCCTAGCCTAAGACCAGAGACTGGCACACATGGAAATTTGCCCACCCAGTTGCCCTCAGCCAGGACTTCCCCCTCCCTATTCTCCACGCCCTGGGAACCATTTTTGTGTGAAGGTCTAAAGATTGGTCTTCACCCTTCTCTTTTCTTGTTCTACCAGGAATGGCAGAGTCATGATGCTAAAACTATCTGAAATAGTGTGGCAGTTCGGCATTGTTTATGAATTCCAAAAATAGATATTGGATTGTTTGTAAACTGGTCTGTTCCTCTGGGTATATTAGATTGTATTAAATTCAGAGGTTTCACTTTTACTTGACTAATTTATGAGTAGGGCTTTGATTCGGCCATGTCAGTAGGACGTTTGAGTCCCCGCCCTCTTGGTGGGTGGGGACTCCGAGAAAACTACATGGCAGAGGAGAGAGTTTTAGTTTTGATGCTGGAGCGCCAGGGAGAGAGCCAAGCCGTTCCCCTGATAGTTTGCACCTGAAGAAACCAGAGCCCTGAACAGCTGAGAATGCCTGGAAAGAAATGAGCCCCAGGGAGAGAGATGAGCCTTATGCTAGTCTACAGCTGAGATTGGAAGGAACTGGGACCATGGAGCCTTAGGAGGAAGAGGAAGGCTGAACCCTTGCAGAGACTGGCAGACATTTGCTAGTCAACAGACTTTGGTGAGGGAAGTAACTTATGCTTTATGGCCTTGTGACTGTGAGCTTCTACCCCAAATAAATACCCTTTATAAAAGCCAACAGATTTCTGGTACTTTGCACCAGCACCCCTTTGGCTGACTAATAAAAGCAGTTTCCCACCTGAGCCTATAGTTCCATTATAAAATAAATGAAAGTGAGCCAGTCTCACTAAGGAGAAATTAGTACTGGAGAGATAATGATAATAAGATTTAGTCCCTGCCTTCATGAAGTTTATAATCTAATAAGCAGGTAACTACAATACATTGTGTATTAGAGGATGCAAGGGGAACATAAAGGAGTTACAGCTAATCCAGAAATTCCCAAAGTATAACACAGTGCTGATTGATTACAGACACTTGGGAAATGTTTACTGAGTAACTGGCTTACCTAAAATAAATAAACAATATATATAGTTTATGTATATAGTATATATATATAGTTTGTGTATATATGTATATAATTATACATATAAGTATATAATTACTGTAATCACACACTATTCATATATACACAAACATATACACAAATAAATACACATGCATGCCACACACATACATAGAAGCTAAAAGAGTCTAATTAAAATCTAATTCTATCATTATAGATCTGAAATGATACAGTAAAAATTTATAAATTAAACATAATTTCAGAAATATAAGAGTTAGGAAGTATTCCATTAACAAAAGGTAACAGGGAAGCGGATGTGGCTCATGCGATTGGGCTCCTGCCTACCACACGGGAGGTCCCGGGTTTGGTTCCCAGTGTTTCCTGGAGAAGATGAGCAAGACAGCGAGCTGGTGCGACAGGCAGGCACAGCAAGCTGATGCAACAAGATGACACAAAGAGGAAAGACAATGAGAGACACAAAAAATGAGCACCTCTCTACCATGTGGGAGGTCCCAGGTTCGGTTGCCAGTGCCTCCTAAAGAGAAGATGAGCAGACACAGATAGCACACAGAGAATGGACGCAGAGAGCAGACAGTGAACACAAACAACAAGGCAGGGAGAAAAAATAAATAAAATAAATCTTAAAAAAAAAAAAGCTAACAGATTTTCACATCCATTAGAATGGCTGCTATTTTTTTAAAAATGGAAAATAAATGTAGGAGAGGATGCGGAGAAATAGGAACACTCATTCATTGCTGGTGGCAATGTAAAATGATGCAACCGTTGTGAATACATTTGGTTCCTCAGAAAGCTAAGTATGGAACTACCATATGATTCAGCAATCCCACTACTAGGCATATACCTAAAAGAATTGAAAGCAGGGATTTAGATATTTGCACACTGATGTTCATGGAGGCATTATCTTCTAGAAAGTAACCATATTTCTAGATATAATAACCTCAAAATGCAGTTAATGTAGAAAGATATAAAGGGATAAACAAATTGTAGTTTAGTCATACAATGGGATATTACTCAGCAATAAAATGGAATAAATAATTATGTGGAACAACATGTATGAATTGCAAAAGTATTATTAAAGTATCAAAAGAATATACACAAAAACGTATGGGATACAGTGATGGCAGTGCTGAGAGGGAAATTTTTAACCATAAATGCTTACATTAAAAATAAAAAAAAAAGAAAGAGTTAAAAGCAAAGACCTAACTGCAAACATGGATGAACTAGAAAAAGCACAGCAAACGAATCCCAAAGCAGGGAAACAGATGTGGCTCAAGTGATTGGGCTCCCACCTACCACATGGGAGGTTCTGTGTTCAGTTCCCAGTGCCTCCTGGAGAAGACGAGCAAGACAGCAAGTTGGAGCGACGGGCAGGCATGGCAAACTGATGCAACAAGATGACACAACAAAGAGACACAAAGAGGAAAGACAATGAGACACAAGACAAAGCAGGGAGCTATGCTGGCTCAAGCAATTGAGTGCCTCTCTCCCACATGGGAGGTCCCATGTTTGGTTCCCAGTGCCTCCTAAAGAGAGAAGACAAGCAGACACAGAAAGCACACAGCAAATAGACACAGAGAGCAGACAGTGAGCACAAACAATTGGGGGGGGGGAATAAATAAATAAATCTTTAAAAAAAAATCCCAAAGAAAGGAGAAGGAAAGAAATAACAAAAACTAGAGCAGAAATAAATGAAATTTAGAATTAAAAAACAATAGAGAAACAAAACAATAAAAAAAATAAAGAAAAAACAATAGAGAGATTAACAAAACCAAAAGTTTTGAGATGATCCATAAAATTGACAAACACTTAGCTAGACTGACAAAGGAAAAAAAGAGAATATACAAATAAATGACATGAGAAATGAGAGGGGGGACATCACTACTGATCCCACAGAAATATAAAAGATCATAAAAGGATACTATGAAAAACTGTATGCTAATAAATTAGACAACCTAGATGAAATAGACAAATTCCTAATCCTGACTCATAGGAGACCTCAACAAAGCAATCACAAGAAAAGAGATGGAATCAGTCATCAAAAACCTCCCAACAAAGAAAAGCCCAAGAACAGATGGCTTCATAGGTGGAGTCTACCAATCATTTCAAAAAGAATTACTACCAAACCTGCTCAAACTCTTCCATTTTATGACACCAACATCACTAAAGTCAGATAAAGATACTATAAGAAAAGAAATTTACAAACCAATCTCTTTAATGAATATAGATGCAAAATTCTCAACAAAATACCTGCAAATCAAATCCAACAGCATATTAAAACAATCATACACCATGATCAAGTGGGTTTTATTTGTGGTATGCAAGGGTGGTTCCACACAAGAAAATCAATGAATGTAATACACCATTTTAAGAAATTGAAAGGGAAAAACCACATGATCATCTCAATTGATGCAAGGAAGAAAGGCATTTGATAAAATCCAGCATACTTTCTTGATAAAACACTCTGAAAGATAAGAATAGAAGGAAAGTTCCTCAATATATGAAAAACCTACAGCCAACATCATACTCAATGGAGAAAGGTTGAAAGTTTTTCTTCTAAGGTCAGGAACAAGTCAAGGATGCCCACTGTCACCACTGTTATTCAACACTGTACTAGAAGTTCTAACTAGAGCAATCAGGCAAGGAAAAGAAATAAAAGGCATCCAAATTGGAAAGAAAGAAGCAAAATTCTCACTATTCATAGATAAACCTATTTTAGAAAATTCCAAAATATCTGTGACAACGCTTTTAGAATTAATAAATAATTTCAGCAAAGTGGCAGGATAAAAGATCAACATGCAAAAATAAAGTGTTTCTATACACTAGTAAAGAACAATCTAAGAAGGCAATCAAGAAAAATATTCCATTTACAATAGCAACTAAAAGAATCAAATATCTAGGAATTAGTTTAACCAGGAATGTAAAAGACCTGTACTCAGAAAACTATAAAACATTGCTAAAAGAAATCAAAGAAGACCTAAACAAATGGAAAGACATTCCGTGTTTATGGATTGGAAGACTAAATATCATGAAAATGTCAAATCTACCCAAATTGATTTACAGATTCAATACACTCCCAATCAAAATTCCAACAGCTTACTTTGAAGAAAAGGAAAAGCCAATTATTAAATTTATTTGAAAGAATAAGGGGCCTCAAACAGCCAAAACATCTAGAAAAAGAAGAATGAAATTGGCAGACTCACATGTCCTGACATTAAAGCACATTATAAAGCTACAGTGGTCAAAACAACATGGTACAGTCCAAGAATAGATATATTGACCAATGAAGTCAAAGTGAAAGTTCAGAAATAGACCCTTACATCTATGGTCAACTGATTTTTTAAAAATAAAGTTATGAGCTTACAAAACAATTATGCACAACGTGCAGAATTACATACATCATCCTACCACCAACACCTTGCATTGTTGTGGTATATTTGTTACAAATTATGAAAGAACATTATCAAAATATTACTACTAACTATGGTTCAAAGCTTACATTTGGTGTATTTTTCCATAAACCGCCCTATTATTAACACCATGTATTAGTGTTGTACATTTGTCATAGTTCATGAGAGAATGCTCTCATATTTGTACTGCTAACTACAGTTCATCATCTGCCACATAGTTCATTGGGTTATACAGTCCATGCCTTGTACAGCCCATCCAAAGTGTACACTCAGTGTTTCTCAGTTTCATCACAAAGTTGTGCTGTCATCACCTCAGTCAATTTTAGAGCATTTCCCTAATTCCAATAGAAAAAAATCCCATACCCCCAATTATTGACCCTTAACATGATATAGTATCTCCCATTGATGCAAGAATATTACAATATTGATGTTAACTATAGTCCATAAGTTACATCAATTGTATTTTTCCATGTATCACCATATTCTTAACAACTTGCAATAGTGATGTACGTTTGTTCAAGTTCATAGAAGAATATTCTTGTATTTGTACTATTAACCACAATCCTCATCCACCACCAAGTTCACTACATTATACAGCCCCTAGATTATTCTCTAGCTTTCTTTCAGTTGACATTTACATTACATCTCTAGACTACCCCTTTTGGCCACAATCATATTTATAAACCAGCCATGTTAGTTATACTCACTATGATGTGTTAACATCAACTCTATCCATTTCCACACATTTACAATCAACCTAATTAAAAATTCTACATACATTAAGCAGCAGTACCTCTTCTTGGCCCTCATATTATCTCCTAGTAACCTATATTCTGGATTTTAACTCCATGCATTTACTCATTATATTACTTCATATTAGTGAGACCATACAATATTTGTCCTTTTATGTCTGGCTTATTTCACTAACATAATGTCTTCAAGGTTCATCCATGTTGTCATATGTATCCCAATTTCATTTCTTCTTACAGTAGCATAGTATTCCATTGTACGTATATACCACAATTTGCTTATCCATTCATCAGTTGATGGACACGTCAGTTGTTTCCATCTTTTGGCAATTGTGAATGATGCTGTTACGAACATTGGTGTGCAAATGTCTGTTCACGTCTTTCTTTGAAACTGAACAAATGTATCTTAATACTACAAGATGTTACTATCAGACAAAAAAATTATGCTAAATGAAAGAAACCAGACACAAAGTACTATACATTGTATGATTCCATTTATATAAAATGTAAATGTAAATCAATTTATAAAAATGAAATTAGATTAGTGGTTACATAGGGCTGGGGAAAGACTGCTAAGGGGGGGGGTGGAGTTTTTCTTTTTGGAGTAATCAAATTATTCTAAAATTTTTTGTGGTGATGAATGCACAGCATTGTGATTATGCTAAAAGCAACTGATTATACACTTTGTATGGTATGTGAATATGCCTCAATAAAACTTCTTTAAAATAAATAAAAAGTGAGAATAGCCAGAAATAGCAGCTATGTACAGCAGAGGAAGCATAGAGAGATTGAGAGGTGATGAATTTTGGTTGTTTGTCTGTTTTTTTTTGTTTTATTATTATTATTGAAATAATGAAAATGCTCTAATAATGATTGAAGTGATGAATTCACAACTATGTGATTATACCAAATACTATTGATTGTACACTTTGGGTGAATTATATGCTTTATTAATATGAATCAATAAAATTAATTTGTTTGAAAAATACTACAGTTACAAAAATGTGCTATCATCAATTGTAACAAATGTTCCACACCAATGCAAGGTGTTGGTGGTAGGGTAGTATATGGGAATCCTATATGTTATGTATGATCTTTTTGTACACTCACAACTTCTCTAATAAAAATAATATATACTATACGATTCTATTCGGGGACAGAAAACAAATCTGCGGTAGACAGAGGTTAAGGGAAGAGGACTGATTACCAAGAGGGATGAGGAAACTTTTGGGGATGATGGAAAAGGTATATATCTTGATTTTAATAGTAGTTACATGACTGTATAGTTCTAGAATTAGCTCTAAAAGGACTGAATTTTACTGAATATAAATTATACCTTAATAAACCTGACTAAAAATAAAGGAAAATACAAATATCATATTGCGTGACACTCTTTGGCATACTGTAAAGATACTTTACTTATGCCTATTAATTTTGAAGTGACTAGTATTTCACACTTAAGAAATTATAAAAGATGGCCAGATGTTAGAAAAGTCCAAAACATCATTTCAAATATACAGATAATCCTAACTATTCATTTGCTACTGTTTTTGTGAATAATATGTTGTATAGACCTGTGAGGGAGGTAAAAAATGAGATATGGGTCTTAATTTGGAAGTATCATGTGGAGCTGGGAAATGGAAAGTGGTAAAAGTGATATTTCCTGAACGAAAGGTATTTAGGAGGAAAATGTAGTTCTCTTTAAATATTCAGTATCAGATGATAAAAATGTAATCTTAACTGAGGTCAAGGTATTTAGAAGGTATCCAGCAATTAGATAATTGCTTATCATCATGGACCCTTTCCTTGGTTATTTATCTCTGTCATAGCTCATATCACATTGAGGGTTTTTATATGCTGGCTTTCTGTCCATTCACTTGAGCTTTTACTCATTTAATTACTGCTTATTTAACATCTCTTATGTGCCAGAAGCTTGGGGTGCAGGGCTTAGTAAGATGGATGAAAATGGGATCAGAGGAAAACTGAGAGCATAAGGTTACAGAAGCCAAAAATAGAACATGTTTTAAATAGGAGTAAATGGTCATCTCTGTCAAATTCTTTACAGCGGTCAAATTAGAGAGGATTGAGAATTGACATTGCATTTGGCAAGGCGAAATCATTGGTGACGGATCTGATAAAAGGTCGTTTTGGCAGATGCGAAGAACATATGGTTGGAATGTGCTCAACAGAGAAAGAGACACCAGAAAGTGGAGAGAGCAGGTATAGGCAGCTCTTTGTAATTTCATTGTGAAGGGATGCTGACAAACAAGACAGAAGCTGGTGAGAATGTTTTGTCAAGGGAGAGTTTAGTTAAGAAAGACAGTAGTACTAAGGCAAGGTGCAGAAAAGGGGAGTGGCAGGAGTGAGATCCTCAAGTAGGCAAGAGAGGATGGGATCCAGAGCCCTAGAGAAAAGAGGGCTTATTTCTTGGTACATTTGATGGGGAGAAGATGAGGTAATTATTGCCTGATGCTTATGTTCTCTCAATGAAGTGTAAAGTGAGATAATCAGGTGAGAGTGAGAGAAGATGAAGTGTTGAGTGTTTGAGAGAGGAGATGTGAAATATACAACTTAGAGAATCAGAGGTAATGTCACATTGCTCTTTTTTTT